>JAYJME010000619.1:0-21084 GCA_036873775.1 Costaria costata | reverse complement strand
ACTCCAGAGTTATTGGAGCCTGTCCTGTGACCACGGACTTGATTTTGGCGATGAGTTAATGTGAGAACAACAACAAATAATATAATATTTGAGAGCATTCGGAATTGAACAGCAGCATCGCGTAAGGTGTGGCTGATTTATGACACCACGGACGCAAACAAATCGGGCGCAAACAAAAGTGTCTGGAAATGTAAGGATCGTTATGGTATTCATCTAAAAATAAATTTAAGACCCTTACGAGTACTGTACAACTTTCGTACAGAGTGGTATGCATTATTACGTAGTTGTAGTATAATGCAACGAACGAAGAGAATGTCCGCAAATGTAAGAACCGTTTAAAAACTCATATGGACACCAAAACGGTCCTTACATTTCAAGACAGAGCCATAATACAGTCTCTATATACCTGGTACGTAGTTACTGGTTATAGTACCACACATATACTTAAGTACAACAGGCTTGCTTCACAGACATCGCATCCGCAAGTGCTGATTTACCGGACGGAGACGCTTTAGGCTGAAGAACAAAAGGAGGGCCGTTGACGCCAATCATCAAATCATACATACTATGCGTTGGACATTTACACTATCCCCCACTGACAGCACCCCCGCACGCTACCACATTCGTGTCAACAGTCTCTCCCGCGGCTCGGCTCACATGAGGACGCCTCGTGGGGGGGGGATGCCGATAGCATTGAAAAGCTGAGGATGCCTCAAGGGCAGCTCGATCAGCTCCCGGATCTGCGCGAGCTGGCGCTTGCAGCCCCCAATGTCGTCGTAGCCAATCTCGTTAAGGCTCTCATCGTCGTCGCGCTGAAAAAAAAAAAATCGCCAAAATGGATGAGGGTCAGAGGAGAGGAGAGATCGGCGTGGGAAAACGCGGCGAAATGAGGAGGAGGCGTGTTGTGTCGGTACCCTGGGGGCTAAAGTTAAACGCGCCTCTCGTCAAGCGGATGCAATAAACCAAATAACTTATGATACAGTACGGAGTATGACACAACACACGGCGCGAGGAGAAGAGGACAAGGCCCTGGAGATGGAAATATAGGCGTTCAGCACCACTGCGCGTCTTCGCTTGCAGCCGTTGAATGCTTCGCTCGCAGCCGTTGAATGCTTCGCTCGCAACCATGGTACCATTTAGCTTGCGACCATTGAAGAAATCGCGTGCAACCAATAAATGCTTCGCTCGCAACCACGGCAGTACCATTTATCAGCTTGTACCAATAGCAGAACTTGGTGCGCAAGCGACCAGTTTTGTAGGATTTAGCCTGCAACCACTGCATTCTTCAGGTTGGAACCCTTGCAGCTCTTGCCGACCCCTTAAAAGCCTCTCGAGACAACCATCAAAGGCAGGCACACAACAAACCCGAGCTACCAAACAAAGTTAACCTACCTGCGGGAAAAATATAAGCCACCGGACAAACCAACCAATCGCATTGCTGAGGCGCGCTTGGCTCCGTTTCGCAAGGCAGTTTCAATAAAGCCAGTGCGGTGCTGTGGCGTCCGTCCTTGGCATTTTTTTCTCGATATAGCATACTTTTAATCCTCTGGCGGATTCGAAGGTAAAAACAAAACCTTAACCCTTTTAGAGCCGGAAACGATTTTTGCGGACAAAACTACTTGGAAATAGTGTCGGATACTTTTGGGGAAGTAAAAGGGAGTAACCCCTTTAGAGCCGGAAACGGTTTTTGGGGACAAAAATACTTGGAAATAGTGTGGGATACTTTGTAGCGGTAGTAAAAGGGTTAACAGCTTTAGTACAGTAGGGGCCCCCCAATAAGGCGGTCTGAATAAGGCGGTATCCCGATATAAGGCGGTATCCCGATATAAGGCGGTAAAAATCGCTTGACGCGAACGGGGAATTGCACTGATAACCCGGAATGGATAAGGCGGCCTCCCCCAACAAGGCGGTCATAGTGCTGTGGCACACCACCGCCTTGCTGAGGAGCCACTACTGCTGTAGTGCACTGCACATAAAACCTATATCTGACTCTAGTTCCAAGTAATTCGTCCTCAAAACAAAAAACTGCAGTCGTACCAGTCCTTAAGGGGTTAAGCTCACCACACTGCCACGTAAAATATGAGTGTTGAGGAAAAATCCGATCTCACATACAGTTGAGGTTTTTGTAATTTTCAAAACATAAATACATGCCGTGTGTCCTTGCGAGACAAGCACAGCAAGTAGTGCAGTGCTGTGGTCGTTCAAACCTTGAGCGCTTCCCCCTCGTAGAGGATCTCGGTGTCCTCGTTGATGTAGCAGTACTCGGCCTCTTCCTCCGTGGAGGTGGCGATGTCCATCACCTTGAACTCCACCGTGCGCATCGCACCCCGGGTCACAAAAGTGTCCCCCTTTCGCAGCTGCAAAGGCGACATTATGTGATATTATGTGATGCAAAGGTGGCATTATGTTATGCAAAGGCGACAGACGTTATGCGATGCAAAGGTGATGCTATGGTATGCAAAGGCGATATTATGGTAGGCAAAGGCGACATTACGTCGTTCTGTGATGCAAAGGTGATATTAGGAGATCGTAGGTCGAAATTATGTCATACGAAGACGGTACTATGTGATCCAAAGGCGAGATTATGTGGCAATATATGTGATCCAACAGGATCCAACAGCAATGTAGGCCGATAACATGCGACACAAAATGTGACAAAGGCGACATTATGTGATGCATAGCTGATCCGAATTATTAGGTTATGCAAAGGCGAATTATGTGAAGCATATATTCTATTATGTGAAAGCAACGGAGGCAACGCCGATAGAGATACATATTGCAGCAGTGGTAGCGCTTGGAATTATGCTCAACCTGTACGACGGCGATAACACGCTGTTCAGATGGTATATACTGTCATGCACCGGGAGTCTAGAGTCCACATCCTTAACAAAGCAGCCGTCACCCCTCAACAAGACTAGACAAACACAGAATCAAACGGCGTTCGCTCAGAGGAACTTATGTTCGGCAAACCGAACGGTTGCCTGAATGACTCAATTATGTTCGGCAGGCTAAGCGATCGAAATGGCCCACTCGTTTCGGTACTATGAGTGATCCACTGAAAGGCTCGCTCTATTCGCCGCACGGAATAGATCATTGGCTGAATCAGACCGAACGATTGGCTTAATTTAATGGCTCACTCTATTCGGTATTCTGAGTGATCGGCTAAGCGGCTCACTCCATTCGGTACTCTGAGTGATCCACTGACTCATTGGCTCGCTCTATTCGGCAGACCGAATCATTGTCTAAATAAAACGTATTCGGTATTCCAAGCGACCCTATCTACCGAATCGCACGCTCTATTCGCCAGACCCAGTGATCATAAAAAATAGCTGATTGACACACAGACGCATACTACATATGTGGAAGTGTATTGTGAGTGGCTTAAGCTTCATTTTTACCCAACCGTCGGGAGGACAAAAAGAAAAAGAAAAAAAAAACCCGACCAAAAAGAAAAAGAAAAGCTGAACACCTCACCGGCTTGAACTCCCCCTCGAAGAAAGGCTGCAAAAAAGTCTCGAACGTTTCCCCCGTGACCCCCTCCAGGTCCTCGGCGTACGGCAACACGTGCACCACCGTGGCGTACTTAACGTCCGGCGCTTCGTGTACCGTCACGATGTCCCCCAGCCTCAATCGCAGGTTCTTGCGCGTCACCTTCGCAACACGGTAAATAGCATTCGCCACAAGTTTTTTCGTTTCGGTTGCGTCTTTCTCGTGTAGATACCGTACGCGGCGGCGCAATTTCACCGCCCCAATGATCGTCACCACGCAATATTGGTACGCATATCATCACACACAGGGACCCTTCAGACTGAGCTACTATTAATACAAGGTGCCGATCAGCAAAACGACAGCATTAGACCGCTGGCTCGGCCCTTACATGCCATTTTTTCATATTTTTCGTTCGGCATACCTCCCAATCCTAAAGTAAGTACATGGGACGAAGGTAGGTCCCAAACCCTGTTACGAAATAGTATTAATATCACGAAATACTATAGCCTCAAAAGGGTTAGGGCTGAAAAAAAACAATCACCGACCAAACTCACATAGACCACCCAAAAACGAAGTCCCCAAATTTGGTAGGCTGACAAGACTACCGTAACGCCTCTCCAATGAAAAAAACAAATCCCTCCGCCGAATAGAAATAACACACACCGACATATATATACCAATCACTTCCGGTTATCGACCAAACGAACCAACCCACCAAATTCGATCAACTCAGAAAAAACGCGCGATAGCTTGGGCTGCGAGAAGTTGGCTGACAAGAAGTGGCCAACTACTCGTACTATAGTTATGAATTTGCTACTCGTACGTACTACAGTTAGTTGCCGTGCGGAATTTTTCGGAATTATTTGTCTTCGTGTCTGATTGGCGCGTTTGCAGAGGTCGACTTACAAATGTTTTTCTTGATACAACACTAAGTCAGTTAGTTCGCATTTACTTCACCACCCAAGTAATAGCTAGCCGTCAAGTCTATTAAAAGCCAATTCACAGACCCAGCGATAAGACATACTGGTACCTTGGACATGCGAATTGACGCGTCCTCGAGCCCCTCCTCGACCAGAGCGATGCACACCGTGTCCTTGCGCTTCTTGCCCTTCAGCAAAACGGCGTCCCCGTTGAAGATGCCCAGCTGTGTAGCAGACACGCGCAAACACAGAAGCAAGAGCGGAGATCGTGAGGGTTTGTGTCCAGCGCAACATCTCGTCGTCATCTTCCATCTGCAAGCACCGCTTACAGCAGAAGTAGCTGCAGTGTGGTAGCAGTAGTGGGTAGTGTTAATATAATACGTATAGCAGTAGTAGTATCAGCAGTAGCAGTAGCAGTAGCAGCTGTAGTAGCAACAGTAGTAGTAGTAGTAGTAGTAGTAGTAGTAGCGTAGTAGTACTGTGTAGTAGTAGTAGCAGCAGCAGCAGCAGTAGCAGTAGTAGAAGTAGTAGTAGCAGTAGTAGTGGTAGTAGCAGTAGTAGTAGTACGGCACTGATACCGGACGCCGATAGCCTTGGTGTGCTACTGGTGGAGGTCTTGACGCCATCCTTCCAGCGTCAAGTTTCATACAAGCCCTACTATTGATTATCTAACTTCGCCTGTTACTGTACCAATTCCGGTTGTTTTGGATGACTCTTGGGTGTATGCCCGGGTACCCCCAGACCAACATATACCTTACCCTACTAAAGACACAAGTGAAAAATTCCACGTCTGAAACGCGTTAAGTTTTGTTTTTCGGTCATTTCGAACACATCCATGTCACATCAACCATGCCACATCAAGCATGTCGCACCAACCATGCCACTATCACTCATGCACCATTAACCATGTCAACCAATCATTCCATATCAACCATGTCACATCAACCATGACACATCAAACATACCCCATCAAAAATGTTAAGCACATGCCCATCACACCAATCATGTCACATCAACCATGTCACATCCGGTAACGGCACGTTTACCGTGTGCTAGAGCTCACCTCGTCCATCTTTGCCGCGCTCAAGCTGACCACGGTCTGCTCCACCTCCGCACTCACGGCGTCATCCACCTGGAAAACATATACATTAATGTTGTTGTTGTTGTTGTTGTTGTTGTTGTTGTTGTTGTTGTTGTTGTTATTGCTGTTGTTTTAATAGTTGTTGTTGCCTTCACATCAATTAAACCGTTCGTTCTACCAAACTACATCAGAACACCCAGCTAGTGTCCGTCCCGATGCTTCGTCCTAGAGAGACACAATTTATGTGGCCACAGACTGTGAGACAGAGATAAAACATGAATGCACCCACCGCGAATGAGGCAACATAAACTTCAAACACCGTGACTTGTCAAACTTACGCCTGTAATGAGGCGTTATTGCCACAAGGACAGAACTTACTGATGTAGTGTTGAGGCGTTCTGGCACAGGGGCACGTTTCGTAAACAAGGCAAAAGCTGGTACAGCGACCCAAAACACGACAGGAGCGGGGGTATCCACTTGCAGCAGCAGCAGCAGCAAGAGTAGGATCATGCTGCTCGCGTGTTGTACAGCTCTTTGCATTGTTGAAGTTCAGGCCTCGCTAACGCGTGGAATCATACGACATGCTCCAAACTACGAAAGCACGAGTCGCGTCTGAGGGTATCGCAGCCACTATTAATAGCGGCAACCAATCGGTACGACAGGATCACCAACTAGTGTTGATCATCGTATCGACAGTTTCGATATATCGAAAATTTCGATATAAAAGTAAAATTTTGATATATCGGATCGGACACGTTCTGCCCTCCATCCCCTGCCATCAACGCACCAGGCACTAATATATTTGATGCTGACAATAAACGAAAAGGTTCGACGTATGATATCGGTTATCGATTACCTAAAATCGTATGGATGATCGAAATCGTACCCACTATCGAAATCGCATCGATTACACTAGTATCGGAATCGCATCGACTCTCGTTCGATATTCGATATCCATCAGTACTCACCACACACGCATTGGGCATCGCCCGCCTAGCCTCCTCCATCTTAGCGACGAGGTCGATCTCTTCCTCGTCGTCTACGGGCATGGACAAAGCCGTCTTAGGCTTCTCGGCCTCCTTCTTTTTGCCGCCCGCGGCAGCCTTGTCGGCCTTGTCCCCCGACCCCTTCTTCTTCCCGCCTTTCTTCTTCTTCTTTTTCTTGCCCGCGACACCCTCCTCAAAATCTGTCACCGCTATCACACGGGTGATAACAGGTGATACAGGAGATACAGGTTGATCCAAGTGATGCACGATTGGTTCAAGGGGAAAATTGGGACGCACGTTATAAAAATATGCCATCGCCACAGGACGTCATATAAACAGGTGATACACGGTGGCGTGATTCGTGGGGGAAGTGGGAAGGAACGTTTGTAGATGTGATTGGGTCCTGGGAGAAATGGGGAAGCGAGCCTGCAAACACGCACACACCGGACAGATCACGATCTAGATCATCATCTAGATCATCTAGATATATAATCTAGATCCTCACCTGCCGTTATGAACTGTTGTGCAGGATCTGTACAGTACAAATCAAACCCAGGAAAATATGTGCTAGATCATGCAGACTATACGGCTCCCATCCGGCAACATGAGCTAGATCATACAAGCCAGGAATTTATCTTCCCAGGAAAATCTAGATCATCACGTGGACATCGATGATCTGTTCGATGTACGGATCTTTTGGAAATATGATTGGTTCATGGGGGAAAGGGGGAGGCACGTCTGCAAACACGTCGCGTCTACAGGTGGAACAGGTGATAACAAGTACAAGGTGGCACCATCGGACAGATCATCAATTTCCCCTTCATGATCTAGATCTTCCAGGGAATATAGATTCCTGATCTGTAGTACGTAGCTCATGTTGCCAGGTGGGAGCCGTATAATCTGCATGATCTACTGTAGTACATGTTTCCTGGGTTGGACCTTGTACTATATATACACATCCTGCACAACACTTCATAACGGCAGGCTAAAGTCAAGATGATTTAGATCGTGATTTGTCCGACGTGTGTAACGCTTGTTTGATTCATGGGGAACGTGGGGATGCACATGTGAAAAGTCTGGTTTGTTCATGGGGAAAACGGGCAGGCACGTTTGAAAATACTTGAAAATATGAAAGTATGTCATCGCTACGTACAGATCATATAAATGGCACGTACCTCATTTTCTGCGGGACGATCTAGGCAAGAGAGACCATGATTTTCTGAGAGTGTGCGTTGTTCTACTGTATGATATGATATGTCACGACTACTTGCTTAACCCCTTTAGAGCCGGAAACGGTTTTTGGGGACAAACTACTTGGATTTAGAATGGACTTTTCCCCCAGTACCGTAACGGTTTCACAGCTGCACATGCGGCGACGGCGGCTGCGATATCGCCGGGTAGGGTGGTTCATGAGGAATATGGAGGGGGGTAAGAACACCACTACTCCTGTATTAATAGTACTCGTACATGGATACCACGGTATTATACGATGGTAAGGTCGGTCCTATGTCCTTGTTGTATACGGTCGCGTCCTTTCACTCGAGATGGTTTTAGGACCTCGTGGGTTTCCTAAAACGTGACTCGAAAATGTAGCTTTCTTTTTCCGGGTTTACCTATGTTTTACGTATAATGCCATCGATATGTTCCTGGTAAGCTTTGGTTTGCAAGTGATACGGGATGGTATCTACCACCGACCGTACCCGTAGTAATTACCGTTTCCTTACGTACTGCGGCGTGAAATACCACTAAATACTCGTACGATGTCTGTGTTTGTTTTTCTTCGAACGGGACGCTTTACTGCGTCAGCCCTAGAGATCTAGAGACGGCTACACGGCTGGGTTTTCCCTAGACATGGTCCCAGGGTGGTGTGTCCATGTATTCAAGGCTACGAGTTGACCTCCGGGAGTAGGGACATGGACGGTCCCGTGGTACGAGGGTTCGGGTGCTTCGTATTATTGGACCCTAAAGCGCATGTGGGACACTATCGGCTGCCTGGTACTATATGACGGTAATATTAAAAACAAATTACCGTCATCGCTATGGGCTATGTATGACCTATGGCGGTAATAATGTCTAGTCCACAGGTGGGACGCGATCAGTGGTAGAGGACTGTACGAGTCGTACTCGGAGTCGCACGGTGATGGTGATGTTCTCATACTGTTATTAATAACAGTCTACCAGCTATTGGCAACAGGGGGAGTCGCCGCCACAACGATGGGGGGGAAGACGCAGAGAGACAGAGAGGGAGCGACTTGTATAGGGTTTATTTACTCTACTGAACGTATATTCAGAAGTGAGCGCGGTAAGCGTGGCCGCCATGCGTGGCCGCCATAAACTCACACAGCGACATACGGTCAACTACCACCCTACGGTACAAGTAGCACGTAGTCCGTACATAAACGGACGCTGCTGCTCGACGAGTACTCGTACTGCTACTCTGGCGTTGCTGCTGCTGTGTGCGTGCATGTCATATACTTATACTGCCGAAACGTAGGAGGGGCACACCGATTTCGAGCAACGGCAGCAGCCGTTCATGGCGCCAACAGCCAGATAATCGTCGAACCGGCGGGGGGCACAGCATCAGCAGCAGGGTGTCACACGTGGCAGTGGTCGCCCCAACAGCGTATGTATATTAGCAGCAGCAGCACTCGTCCAAAATGCAGTCAGTCAGAGGTTACGATGTTACGATACACTCGGACCTCAGGGCCAAGCTGGAAACGGTAGTCTATTCTCCATATGATGAGGCAAAACGTACAATATGACATGCTGGAACTTGCACTTGGTGCCAAAGCAGTATCTATCAAACCATCAACAACCACAACCCAGCCGGAACCACCATCATACCTGATGCACCCCCGCGAATCTCGTACAGGCTTTCAGCGACGCCCCTGCGTGCCCCTCTCCGCTCTGACCCCAGCCATCGGCTCGGCGCATCCGGCGCAGCCACCCTCCTCGAGCTGCGAGGCCCAGCGACACCAGCACCGTGAGCCACGCTGCTCCCCACCAACGGCCCAAAGAAGCCCGCTCCGGCAACCTCGACCGCGCAGCTCAGCCCAGCTGCCACCGCGGTGGCAGTGGCCGTCCTGGACTTCATGCTGACCGGCCGACAGAGAGCGGTGGCCTCGTGGAGGTTGGGTCTGCGACCTCTCTCGATGGCCCCACACCGCTGCTGTCTTTATGTCGTTATTGAACACGTGTGACCCTGCGTGTCTTGACAACCAGGAACCAGTGCAAACGCTCAGAGAGGTTGATGCCCACGGCTGGTCGCCACTGGCAGTAGGGTACTGCGGTACCACTCAGGGAACCCTTCTTTAGAGGGGTAGGTCGCGGGAAAACAGCTACTGTCTGTGTCGGTAGGCAGGCGACGTCGGTGTGTTCATGTGCCTCGTGCTCAAGGCCTTCGAGGAATACCTACGATTTTCGAGGCGTTTTGCTACAGGGGACACCAGGACCAGCTTACCAGACCACACCACGGCCAGGCACAGCGAAAGGCGCGACGCAATGGCTCCGCACAGCGACAAACGAATACAGCAAGCCTCTGTAGCTGGAGGGCGAAAACGTGGAGCCCCTGGCGCCGAAAGTCGAGATAGCCCTCCACGGAAAACCTCAAGAAGCGAACACGTTGACGAAGCAGACCCCGGACGATTGAAGGTCAGCAGCAGCAGCAGCAGCAGCAGCAGCAAGCCTTTGAAAGAAGGACGCAACGGCACGCCTTTGCGAGAAGGACAGAAGGTTGGAGCAAAGGGCGCCGGGCCTACGATTACGAAGCTTGGGAAGGGGAAGGGGAAGGTGAAAGTGCAGCACGGGAAAGTCACGATCGACGACATTTTTTCGGGCGTAAAGCGATTGAAAGAGGAGAAGAAGGAGGAGGAAGTTCAGAGGTAAGTGATACCGAGGAGGGCTAAACTACTTGGAATTAGAGTGGGAAGGTATTTAGCGATGTGCGGTGGTGGACGGGTGGTAAAACACAAGGTTAGGTATGATACGAGTACGTACAGCAGATGTGAGCAGCAGCAGCAGTACAGCAGTGCCGCCGTTGTACTTTGTGATTCGTACATAGGCTCTACTCGTGCCTGTCATACTAGTGGAGAGGTGCACGAGGCAAGGCTGCCTCGTGCTCGCAGTACGAGGCTGTGTGCGTTCGTGCGTTCGTGCGTTCCATAAAAAAAAATGAAAAATGCCGCCGCATAAAAAAAGTGCGAAGAAAAGCACCTCCACCAAAACCCCAAACCACCGCATCACGGCGACCGCTGGCAACTCGAGACGGCTTGCAACGAAACAACTCCCACGCGTTACTCGTAGCCCAGGCCCACTCGCCCATATAGACACCGGGTTTATGGAAATCGGTTACGTACAGCTATGATATAACAATCAACAATATCGCAACATAGCGATTGTTACAAACAGACAGCAGTACAAAACAGACATACAGACAGACAGACAGACTACGACTACCGCAATATTCTTTGAGAACGCCCCCACGCCCCCCGGGGCGTATAAATATTTTTGGTGGAAACAAGAAATAACACCCCGGGGCGTTCTCAGGCCGAACATTAAAAATTATGGAGTCGGAATCCAGAAACCAACAAAACAGCTTTTCCCGTAATCGTACAGACACCCGCGAGCATTGCCGTCGGTAGTGATGGGGCCATTTCTGGATGCTGTTTACAGAAAAAAAGAGCTTTTCGCACACGGCAGCCACCACCGGCACAAGTCCTCGCCTCACAGGACATGGCTCGCGCTAAAACTCCCAAGGGTGTATGCTCCTTTGATCGGAGCACCTCGCCGTAGGTGACCTGTGTCTGGAGCTCTCGCTTGGAACGTGAGGCCGTGTCCTGTTCTGTCTGAACTTGTCCGGCTCTGTCTGGAAAAAAGTTCAGACAGAACAGGACCTACTGACCTGGCCTGACGTACCAAGCGAGAACTCGAGACGCAGGCCATCTACGGCCCTCAAACTTGTCATTGACGACTCTCTGCTCAGCGGGACCATCCACCCTCCAAGTGCTGTAGCGACCCGAGCTCTGTGGGGCGAGCACTCGGCGGCGGCGGTTAGTGTTGTGTCGAAAAGCTCGTATTTTTTTGCTTCGTTGAGCAAATCCTGGAACAGGAAAAAAGAAGCCAGAGCCTTGTATGGGTTTCACCACCACGGAGGGGAAAAGCTGTTTTGGTTTCTGGATTCGGACTCCATAATTTTTGGCCTCAGAGTAAGGGGGGTGATCTTTCCACCAACAAAAACTCCCCAGGGCAAAAATTCTCCGGAGTGTTGGGTGTTGGTCTCTTTTTTCTGTTCGAGGCACCCACCGTACGAACACACAAACACGCACTTTGCCGCGGACCTCTCGCGCTGGAACCGGCACACTTGTGGCATTGCAAGTCGTATGCTTGTCGGCAGGAGTACCGAGGCGGTTCGCGATTTTAAGTTCGTGGAAAGGTTTGTAACGTGAACAAACAAAAAACAACAACGGCAGCAACAACCACGACAACAGCAGCAGCAACAACAACAACGTTGCCGGAATGGATGCCTTGGATTTATGTGAACGCCCCGTGGGGCGGCGAAAACAATAGCCGAAAAAATAGCACCCCCGGGGCGAACTAAGAGGTAGGGGGTGCAAAAAAAGAAAATAAAACGTATTTTATCGGGGGCTTTCTCAAAGTTAGTTTTTGTGCATCCCCAGGGGTGTTTTTTTTTTGGGGGGGGGGCGTTCTCATGGACCGAGGCGTTCTCATATACCTGGTATAGGATATTACGGTAATTAAATATTGGAAAACTGTACGCACCCGGCAATGAAGACGCCTTTTTTGCCATATATGTAAAAAAACGGCCTTGCCTCAATATCATACATACCGAGCTTGCGGCTGGCTGCTTAGAGTATATATATGTAGAGCGCAACTTATTCATGCCTGGCACAGTACGTCGTAGTACCTGGGGTGTGGGTGCCGAAGCCGCTCTAAGTGGGACGGTGCTGGACCCCACGGCCATCGCGTAGACTAGGATATCAGGACGCGTCTGTTGACAGTCCTTTTAAGTTACTGAGGTGCATCTATGATATCACTATACCGTAATGCGTGGTATGATGTTGCCGGTGTCGAGTGTCGACTACTCGTATCGTTAACGTGTAAGAGCCGAGGTCATCCACAGCATGGCATGCCACCATCTTTGACCTTCTTTCAATTGCACATGGCAAACTTCAAACTTAGCTACGAGCATGCGTAAAGTCCATTAGACCTTTGTCTTCTATCTACTGTACGTACGAAGTATTACGTACATAATTCTCGTATACATACTGGTACAGAGCTCTGTCGAGTGTTGCGCTGCTGTACGTATTATACTCGTACAAGGTCGAGGCCGTAAACTCGAGGGTGCGCTCCCGAGGATGACGCTCTCCTACCCTTTCTTTGGCAGCAGTATTTTACCTGGTAACTCTCCAGCGCCAAACACCTAAGGCGTTACACTAGTGCTCTCTATAGTGCCGGTTGCCCGCTATAGTGCCTGTGAAATCGCTTGGCACCTTTGGGAACAACCAGTGTGGGCAGTATTACAAAAAACGAAATAAACAAGTACTTCGTATGTCAGGAGACGGCCAGTCAAGGGAAAACGTACAGCGGTCAAGTGTGTAAATTCCAGCGTTCCTCACTAACATTAAGTAGCTTGGCGTCAGTCAAGGTGAACCATGGGAGAATTGCCGTCCGTCAACGGATGGAAGTGCCGTCTGCTGACATCTTTGCTCTTAAAACAGTAGTTCCCGTCAACTGATAGCTCTGAAACCGTGTCCCCCGTTGCTGTATTGCTATTGATGGTATTGATGGTATCATTAGGGTGGCGAAGAAAAAGAAGATGAAGGAGGAGCACAAGCGAAGACAAGCGAACCCTTTCACGGGCGAGGGGGGGCCGGAAAAGCGATGGGGGTGGGCGGATGAAGTCAAGCCAGGTCAGCCTGCTAGCCTGCTCGTTGGAGGCGGTGTACAGTATTCCGTGGGATGCGACGTGGCGGGTTAGCTCTACAGCTGTTGTCGGTTTCGATCGTGTTGCTGAGCGTAATTTTTGACCAAAGATGCGATTACTATCTGTTTAAAACAGAACTTTGTAGTATTAATAGTAGTAGTAGTAGTAGTAGTAGTAGTAGTAGTAGTAGTAGTAGTAGTAGTAGTATTAGTGGCAGTGGTGGTAGTGGTTGGGCTAGTGAAGTCAAGCCAGGTGAGCCTGCTCGTCGATGGTGGTGTAGAGTATTCCTCGGTCTGCGTCGTGAGGTGTTTATATAGCTCTACAGCTGTTGTCTGTTACGATCGTTTTGCTGAGCTTGCTTTGAAGCAAAGATTCTGTTAATATATCTGTACACGTCGAAGGCGGTACGTACAGTTCCGCATCGCGCTCAAGGCAACACATCCCCTCAGACAAATTTCCGATTTGATTTTCTTGACAACAGGGTAAGTGCAAACGCCAAGCGATGAGTCGATGAAAATGTCCTGACGAGATACTTCCAAGGCCACTATTTTAGTTGTGCGTGTTGTGTGTGTGTGTTGCGTGTGCCACCATTGTTTAGGAGAAAATTGGCTCCAAAATTCATGCCAGGGGGTGGTGTTCTCTGAAGTGTTGTACTATTACACGCAAGATAAAGCGTCGTGACGTGTTAGCTCTCTGCAGCTTTTTTTTTCCTGTTTCGATCGTATTGCCGAGCTGTAGATGCTACTTCGAAGTATAATACTCGTAGGAGAACACTAAAACTGATATATTTAGGCCCAAAGAGGCCTTGACGCGCCCGTAATGGCCGGTCTCCTGTAGTATTAATGGTGTTCGAAGTATAATCTTTGTGCGTTTTCGAGCTTTGCCAAGAACTGCGCTGTTGCACCATTGTCCATATTACGTACCAAGCAGTACGGGCCATTTTACCGCTTTTCATGTGTATTTGCGTAAATGCCTCTGAAATGATTTTTGTATGGCGCCAACGGTAAATGCACGCAGCGTGCTGATACCCGAGAAAGTTGGTCTCGTAGGACCGGGTAGTTTCGTAGCCGGACTCCCGCTGGTTGTTGTTTTTTTCTTTTATGGCGATAGGAAGCCACTTGTACTACTTACAGGAGTCGGCGGGAAATGGCAGGCTAATGGGAATCCCCACTTGGGTCCCAAGTTAATAGCTTTGTAGATACAAGAAATGTTTTGTACTGTATTTGTCGGGCAACACTCCAGGTTCGACCTATCATATTGGCATTGATATTAATGTTGATATTGATATTAGTACGTATCGATGTTGATATTTATATTTATGTTGGTATTGACCGACGTGCCTGCGCCCTCCGTGGACAAACGCCTCCATATCATATCATACGTACAATAATATTGCCTGTCTCCCTCCCGCCCTCCCTCCCAATCGTTCACTCATGCCCGTGAACGTGTGCCGCAGTACGTTTCGACGACGAGGGGCTGCCAATCTACACCTGGGACTCGCTTAGAATCGGCCAGGGTGGAGGGACTGAGCTGTGTCCATTCGACTGTGACTGCTGTTTTTGAATCGTTCTTACCGGTAGAGCGAGTCTTTGTTTATTTTATATCTGTCAGATGTAACGCTTTAACAGATTCTCTTCATGTGTTGAAGCTCATTGGTTCAGGTTCCACCGCATGTGGATCAGGTTACACCTATACTAATACCTCAAGTAGTACAGTAGGAAGAGTTAGCGACGAACTGGAAGGCGTTGTGCTGTTACGGTTGTGGCCGCGTTGGACAGGGGTAGTCGGTGGTATTGTCGAGTTTTGTAATGACCCGATGTTGCTGTGATACGTGTATGGTGTCACGACTTGGGCAGTATCCTTCGTTGTCTTGGTGTTTATATATTTATTTTGTGCGAGAGTGCGCAGATACAACTACTACTGCTGTAGGTTTCGCTGGTAGTGTGTTAGGTTTGACAACAGAGGAAAATGTTATCGGGACAATATTTTCCGATGCTGACTAGGGAGGGGGTAGGGGTTGGAGGTGTTGGTGTTTGTGACTTGGCGCTTATATGCCTGGTTGTGGTGTGGCGTAGGTGTCGCGCTGGTGTCTTGTGGATTATATAAAGGATTAAACGCGCTTCACTTCACAGCGTCGACCGCAACATTTCGTTTGGCGTTTCCAACGTCTTCCTTGTAACATATGATATCATACCTTGATGGTGCATGGTGTGTGTCATCTGTTGTGCGGTCGTTGCCGTTATTGGTCTTGGTGCTTGTTTGTTGTGCGTGTCCAGCGTGTGGGCTGTGGTTGATGTAAGTGTACTACAGTAGCTATTGTGTACATCCCTCCGAGATCGCGTGATGCCTCCGGAAGCACCAAGATTCACAATTCCAATGCTATGCTGAGAACAGCTGGATTTCCTGTCGTCCGCAACCGTTGGACAGCGGGGATGAGTATCACGACCGTCATGCTGGTGCTACTACTACTGTAGTGCTGTACTCGTAGTTCGGTTGCATGATGCGAGCCTCCGGATTCCACGCTACTTACCGCAGTATGAGATACCACCTGGCATTTTTTTTATGGTGTACCGCTATGATACTGACTTTTTAACACTCACGCCGCAACCACGGGCCAGTCCAGCTGCGCAGATCATGATCTAGATCATCTAGATCCTATGTCTGTCGTTATGATATGTTGTGCAGTTTCTGTGTAATACAGACCCAACCCAGCAAACATATGCTAGATCATGCAGATCACACGACTCCATGCTCGACAACATGATCTAGGCTACCTCGTATGCAGATCATATAGACCAGGGGTCTGTCTGCGCTGTACGACACAGATCATGAATGGGGATAGATCTGGTGTGTCCGACGTGCGAAACAAATTAAGCAGCAGGCAAAGAAGACTTGATGTCAAGGTAGACACAGCATTTTAATTTATAAAACCTGTTTGTGTACGTACTCGTAAGGAGCAGGGGATTAGGGATTCAGGGCGAGGCTTTTTTTGCCGACCTTCGCGTGTTCATTCTTAAACAGCCCCGTTTCGAGCTTCAGGGGTGTGTGTCCGAACTGCATTACGGAGCTGTACCACATGCTCGCAGCAATGTTACATGCTTGTACTGCTGAACGTTCTCCCTACGTACGTAGTCGCTCGAATATATTGCACTCGTTGTTGCTTTTGTCGCAAAACATGGGTCTGAAGAGGATTGACCGGCTACCGTTTTCGATAATGTACAACTGCTCCCTCACTCGGGTAAAAGGGTATACCCTTCTACCATAATTGCCATACATGGCCGGGTCAACGGGTACCTTGTTTTTGCCCTCACTTGCAACATATGAAGTATACCGCTACTCGTAGCGGTTGTTGATGCTGAAAGTATTCTGGTAACTTCGTACGAGCGTCCAGCCTAAACAAAAAACAGCACGCTAGGGAACAGCACGGCAGTGCATATAATCTGCGCTGCACTACAGCAGTAATAGTCTATGATACGTACGCACGAGGATCATATGAATAATGAATAATGACCCACCAGCAGGTAAAAGTAACGGTAACAGTTCGAACTGTTATCGTGTTACTACAAGCCCTCTTGAGAGCATGCATCATACGTACGAAGAGAACGGCTGTACGGTAGTACGACGTATTCGTAGTGGCACACCAACCAGCAGTATTTACCCGGTTATTTTGGCTACAAGTAGATGCTGACATTGCATTGCTTTTTCGACCAGGTTACTGGTAGGAACAAAGAATACAGACCAAAGACGATGCGAGCTGTCAGCGGTGAAAGTTCAGCCAAATAATGTGGTCTAATACGAGAGTCGTCAAGCCCACAGCCTATCACTGTACCTGTACGCTGTGTACGAGTCGCGCGCATTCTTCTAGTTTCTCGTGACTCTCCTGATGGCATCATAATATCAAATGACAGGATCAACATCATATTTTTTTCACAAGGAGGTTCCTCCGTCCCATCGTGCACCTTCTCTACGCATGTGGTGTGCTGTCTCTTGTAACCCCTACTGACACTGCTGACTGCCGTCAACCATCAAGCCGATCAGTCAATCAGTGCTGTTGTCGACGACGGGAAAAAAAGTTTCTGCGAACCGGAATGTCGAAACGCACGAAACCGCCAAAAAACAACGAAACGGCTGAATTATTTCGCCGCTCTCTCAGAGAAGACAGAGATCGAGATCGAGGAAAAAAGAGGAGGAATCGTCCCGCTTCCTGCGTCCTGCTTCTTCTCGACCATACCTCACGTCTGTCTCTGCGGCGCGTTCCTGTGCCTCCTACGTACTACGTGGCTGAACGCCACAATAACTCAATTGGCCGGGCATGGCTTTCTTCGGTCTGACCGCACTAGGCCCGCAGAACTCTTTCCAAGTCTGCCTCCTGGATTTTAGCTACCTCGACGTGTTTACGGCCGCTGACATTCAGAAAGCGTTCAACATCGTCGATCACGAGGGACGGGGGTATTTGAATACTGGACAGGTGGGTGGGTGTTGTAAAGTATGTACGAGACCGGTCATTGCGTTAACTTGTCTGCCTGATAATCGGAAATATGCGTGTTGCACTGCTGTGGTTGGGGCGCTCCACCTAGGCTGGTATCCTTACAACAGCGCCCCACTTTCGTGAAGCTACGAGTACGGTAAACCTGCGCAGGCGCAGAAGATCTACCACTCTGGACGAAAATATAAGGATATTTGGAGTATAAATATGACAACCAAATGGCCCTTACACTTCCCTCCAGAGTGGTATGTATGCACGAGTATCATATACGAAGCAATATAATACCTGGTACCTGGTATGTGAGTATTCTTATTCTTGCTTTGGCCGTGGCTGCTGCTAATCCCAACCCGAGCCCTAACCCATAGTTTGTCTCCTCTCCTCTCCACCTAATCACAACCTTGTGATCAGCTACTGTGCTACTCGTACTGAAAGCACACGACGCATCGTTTATACTGAAGCTCTGTCCGATTGCTCGTGATTGCCTTTCCATCGATTGGGGTATTACATGGCTTTATATGGTCGTTCATTCAGGTTGAAGGTTTCCTTACCGAGTTGTACCACGGGAAGCCGAAAGCTTGCGACCTAGCAAGATTTCTAGGCAAAACGAAGTCGGAGAAGGAGGAGGAGGAGGAGGGTGGTCGGTTCAGTTTGGAGGATATTCGATCTACAATGGATCGGCTAAAAAAGGAGGTGAGTTCAACGCGTCGTTGCCCATATCGTCGGCAGGTCGTCTGCAAAGTGTATCACGGCCTGTATCAGGTAGCTTGTAATCCTGAGTACCAACTAGCTGGTTGGATTCGTCAACTTAGGTACATCAGGTAGCTTGCAAACTTGAGTACCAACCAGCTGGTTACCTTCGTCAACTATACATAAACAATGTCACGAACTCACAGGAGACGTAGCCTGCATACTTGCAATCGTTTTTTATATCAGTCAACACAGCAGTCAAGGTCAAGGTTGTTAGAAGGAACTGCTGTCTCTATTATTAGTCAATAGTCGGTCAACACAGCGGTCGAGGTCGAGCTTGTTAGAAGGAGCTACCTCTAGTGATAGTCACTAGTCCGTCATGGCCAGGGTTGGTAGAAGGAACTGCCTCTATTAATACTCACTCTTAATAGTCGGCAAGGTCAAGGTCAAAGTTGTTAGACGGAACTTCTTATAATCTTAATAGCCAGTATTGGGTCAACACAGCGGTCAAGGTCAAGGTTGTTAGAAGGAGACGCCTATATACCTCTCCTCGAAACCGAAAACTAATTAGTGTCTTGGATTAGTATGATTAATTAAATCTCCCCTCCCTCGCCCAAAATCCAAAACAGTAAACAAAACAATAAGTGTCTTCATACATTAATAGGTGTTCGAGGAGAGGTTCCTCGCATGTGAGTGATGGTAAAATTTAATTAATTATTTTTTGGTTTCGAGGAGAGGTATAGGTAATATATACATGAGGGTACACTCGACCGAAGGGACACGGGTATAAATACTTTATTAATAGTCACTACTGTAGTAGGCCAACACAGCGGTCAAGGTCGAGGTCGTTAGAAGGAAACGCCTATATTAATAGCCACTAGCCGGTTAACACAGCGGTCAAGGTTGTTAGAAGGAACTGCCTCTATTAGTAGTCACTATTAATAGCCAGTTAACCCAGCGGTCAAGGTCAAAGTTGTCAGAAGGAAATACCTATATTAACAGTCAGTAGTTGGTCAACACAGCGGTCAAGGTCAAGGTTGTCAGAAGGAAATGCTTATATTAACAGTCAGTATATGGTCAACGCAGCGGTCGAGGTCAAGGCTGTTAGAAGGAACTGCCTCTATGAATAGTCAGTGTTCGGTCAACACAGCGGTCCAAGTTGTTAGAAGGAACTGCCTCTATTAGTAGTCACTATTTAGTCGGTAAACACAGCGGTGAAGGTCAAGGTTGTTAGAATTAAATGTCTATATTAATAGTCAGTAGTTGGTCAACACAGCGGTCAAGGTCAAGGTGGTTAGAAGGAACTGTCTCTATTAATAGTCACTACTGTAGTCGGTCAGCACTAAGGTCAAGGTCAAGGTAAATCGAAGAAAATGCCTGTATTAATAGTCAGTAGTCGGTCAATACAGCGGTCAAGGTCAAGGTTGTTAGAAGGACCTGCTGTACCTCTATAAATAGTCGTTGAATACAGCCGTCAAGGTCAACGGTTGCCCTCGCCGTCTTCAGCTGATTTTGCGTGGAGCGCACTCTGCTACTTGTACTGGCATACCAGTCTCTTCGCTTAATACTGTACCAGGTACCTGGTACGTGTTAGTGCTTACCACACTGTCCGGAAATGTAGGGGACGTTTGTATATTTATATCTGTAGCCAAATGGTCCTTACATTTACGGCTTTATTCTATTTTGTGCTGAAGTCTGCAAGTTTTTGCTTCCCGCAGGTGGAGGAGGAAACGAACAAAACCATGTATCAACGCGGCTCGGGTTCAGATTTCAACTCCAACCAACTCTTCCGAGAAATGGTGAGTGGACGCGGCAAAATTACGCATGGTTTGGTTGTTGCTCCCCTTTTCGAGAGTTTAGACTAGACGGTTCTCTCCAGGTACAGCAAGCAGTAGTCGATCACACCGCCGCGATAAGTTGCGCTGTGCTTTCTCACCAACGACTACCATTAATACGTCAAAGCGTTCGTACTGTATGCGTAGCTGCACGTTGGTGGCGGCGTACGCGTACTCCGCGCAGGCCAGCATTTTACATGTAGTGCGTCATGTCCGGCGATTAATACCGTGTGGGTGTAGATGCGGGGTTGCTGTAGTTGTGGCTGGCGGTGTCCTTGGGGGGGCACCATTAGCTCCACCGCTGCGTCCGCGGCCACAGATTATGTCCAGGATTACGGTAGCACTATGTACGTGGAAAAAATGGCGTATTGCTTGGCAGGCCTGCTCGTACGTACGTAGCAACGGACGGTAACTGTTTATTACCACCGACACAGTAGTGATGCCGTACGTACGTACTGTAGTGGTATTGTAGTGATCCACAGGCGGATAGCCCCCCCCCACCCAACACTGATGGTGGCCACAGGCGGCGAAACAGGAAGGGGATAGGATTAGCAAAAAGTTTCTTTGTAATATATGGAAGCAACGTAATGAGCGCCCAACTGTTGGAGGTGTCTCTATTAGGAGTAGGAACGGTGCTCCGTCTCGAAAGGGATGCGT
>JAYJME010000618.1:0-21095 GCA_036873775.1 Costaria costata | reverse complement strand
TTGGCCCCTCATGCGCCGCTGTCCCGTTGGGCCCAAGAACGTGCCCGAAAAAAGAAAAAAAAGAGTGTGCGTGCTCGACATGGGCTTCGGGCATCTCGCCAGCGCGTCGGAATTGCATTTGAGGCAGGCCTGGGCACGCGGGAGCGCCTGGCGACAGCGCGTTTTGCCTATACCCCCAAATGGCCGAAACACCAGGTGGTATACGAGGTACCTCCGTTGACCATTACCCTTTTCAAAATCGGCTTTTCGTGCTTTTTTTGGAAATGTTTCGACGTTTTTTTTTGGAAATTTTGAAACATAATGAGATTTGTTTAGGATCGGCTATCTCGTACGGATTTTACGAGATTTCGAGTCTGAAGCCGGATGTGCGAATCCAAATTTTGACTTTCTGGCGAAAAAAATGAAGAAAAATTAATAACTTGAATTCAGTGTGGAAAATATATATATATGTTGAAATTAGTATTTGATATGTTTAATCGTGAAGTTAGTGTGGGTACAATATCATCAACTTGAAAGTAGTGGCGGCGGAAATGATCCGCCCTGTTCTTGGGAGAGATCGGGCCGTCCCCGGGAGGGCGCCTCCCCAACCCCCCCCGCTCGCCGAGTTGGGCATGGTCGGCCGTTCTTTGGCGTGAGTCACAAGGGACAGCTGTGTGGGGCGGGCGTGACAACCTCGTGCCGTGTCGGTGGGGCGAGTGGCGCACGTTTGAGTGTGTTTTCTGCGAAACATACTCTAACAGGCATAGTAGTGAAGATCCAATGCGACACGATCACCAGGACTACCGAACAGGATTCACTCATGTAGATAGTAGTACAGTAGTATTGATGGTAGTAATAGGAGTATTTGTAGTAGTGGTGGTATTAACAGCAGTCTAGGTTTGTAGCGTATTGTTTTAACGCTCGTAGCAGCAGTAGAAGTAGTCATCTTGTACGAAGTACAATCGATACTCGTTCTAGTATATCGGACATTGCCGTAATAAGACACTAAAAGACACGCGGAAATATTTCCCCCTGTGCTGTAGTAGGCGAAACCTCGCCCCTTGTAATGTTATGTCAAGTGTTCAAGTCCGTCGAATGCGTTCCCGCACCCGTAGGGTCTATTGCTTGCTTAAATATCGAATGTCGGAAAGACCGAGGGCGTTGGTAACAAAGTTCGGTGGAGATCGAGAAGCGGTGAGAATGCCGAAACTTACGCGCGGTAAATCAAATGACGGCACGTACCGGGTGAGAAAAGGGAAAACCCTTGTAACCACGGCTCGTTGAGGACGTCGCCGACGGTACAGTCTGTTACGAGTTGAGCTGGAATGTCAAGTTGGTGACCGATGTATATTTTGTATATATAATGGTAATGGTGTGGAAAAGGCAACTCGTGGAGCTGGGAATCGAAGGCTCCGCCTGGTTTGGCCTGCTCTGTTAGACTGTTTAAGGGTGTATGGAGCGTCAGACATCAAGAACAGAACAAAACCAACAACAGATACGTTATGCACACGGTGTTTATCGTTGCGTCTTTTATTAAGGCAGGAATCGACCGTGAACTTGATACCCACGAAAAACTGTCAGTAGTTTTTTAGGAAAGGTACACGTGCGTTTTCTGGTAGGTCAAATCGTGCTCGTTTTTAGCGAGGGGCGTATGCCTTTCGCTACGAAATCGTTGCTGCGCGGGTCTCTAAATACTTGGCCTATACGAACGCCGAGGCAGAAATTGCATAAGTATGTAAGACCTTAGATATAAACTTGTCCTTGCTGGTCGGTGTTATTTGACAAGTGACTTGCCCGGAGGCGACTTGTCTTTTATTTTGTTTAACGAGTTGCTTGTTGTTTTCGTTTTTGCCAAGATACTGTTGTACGAGCAAGTTTGTACCAGATACGAGCTACCTGTTGCTCGGTTTTAAGTTGTGGTAAACAGCTACTGCTGTACGTCGCATCCCGTACATGGTAGGCTGTAATAACAGCAGCAGTGTCCGTAAGTACCAGTGCAGCAGAAATATCGCAGTGGATTTTCTGTGCTGTACTGTACTCGTGCGACGGTTGTACTACTTACTGAGCAGCTGCTTTATGGTGTAACCATCACCTTCACCCAACATGTACTCGTGTTCAAGGTATATAGTCTAGTTATTCGGCTAGGTGCTCGAGGTTGCATCCCGTCTGTGATGCTGTACAGCAGTACGGGGGTGATACTTCGTACGATGTATGAAGCATAATAAGCAGGGGCGCTTGGTTAGCTGAATTTTCAGGTTGTTGTTTGCCGTGCGTACCCTGTCGACCTTGTCGTGTGCCGCTTCTGCTGGGGGATAGATGCTGTACCCAACAACAGCCGCAGTATTGACGCTGAATCAAGAAATAATGACATGCCAGCGCTCAGTGTTTAGTTTTTGTTTGCGTACGTGCCCGACGCGAATGATGTCTCCGCCACTAACTGGTCGCTCTAACCTATAAATAAGGTTACCTTACGGAATGACTAGGACAGGAAACCTCCGCACTATTATGATCCAAACGGGGGCGCTGAGAACCAGGCCGTGGAGCCGTCACTTATGTTTAGATGTTATCATACCTCGTAGTAGTGTGGAACGCACCAGGTTACTGTTACAATTTTAAGTAGAAGATTAGCGATTGTATTGGCACCCTTATATACACGGGTTGAACTATAACCTACAGGAGGCCAAGATACGACTCCTGCTGTATTTATTGTTGTATCATACCAAAAACGGAAACGCACGCGTTCGTTGCCTTCGTTGTCTGTGACCGTCGTGACGCCCCTTGTAAAGGAAAACTTGTAACAATGACGTACTCGTATTCGCGACCACCTGGTATTTGTACGTAAGTGATTATTTCTTGCTGTATGTAACTGCTGCTGCTGTAGGTAGATGTACTCGTTCACTCCGTCCTCGCGTCAATCATCACTCTTCTTATATACATATGTTGCTGTAACAGGTTCAAGATGATGTATCTGCTTTAAACAGTGTTATGTTTTGGGAGCTATGACTGAGCAAACTACTGCTACCACTACACCATGATTTTGGCGAGGACAAGGTCTTGAAGCGGGCCGGCTGTTTGACATATGATATTGTGCTGTTTATGGTGACTCCAGGCCTGCTCCATGATATTCGGAGGAAAGGCGGGTTTCTACCCTCGCATCTGAGATTCAGGGTATTCCACTAACAAAATGTATTGCGTTGGCGTTGATATTGTTTCCTTACAAGCCTAGGGTGTCACCCTCGCACACAGACGCACACAGAGCCATAACTACGGCTCGTGGCTGTGTCAACGGGGTACAAGCTGAGCGTGGCCCCTGTTGTACCGCGGCAAGTATACGCATTATTAGACTGTTGAAAGTAGCAGAGCGAAATCTATATGATTGTCGCATTGAGGGACTCTTTTGTCATGCGCGATGACTCGGCTACGCGCAACGCAATGCCCCCACGATAAGCCAGGTCGATAGACCTTGGATGTTCACGGCACGATCCTCGGGGCTTGGCCGGGAGCGTGGGGTTCGTCTTGATGTACCTGCGATACACACTCGTGTCACGCCCTAAAGCACGAGCGAACAGCGCGCTGCGCGACCCCCGTAAAATATTGCAAAATCAAATCAACGCCGCATTATTTGTATACATAGGTGTTTGTTAGTGGTTACGGTGAAATAATAATTTGTATTCGCCACAATCGCACACATAGTAAGTATATCAGTAGGGGAAGCACAATAAGAGTAACAGTAGTGTCGTTGTATTAGCAGTAGTATCATAGCTGCCATACACCTGGTGGCGTTTAGACTAGCACTATTATTCGATAGGAGGTTACACTGTTCTTGTAGGTTGGAACTCAGACGCGGCTGCATATGACTACGACCGTCCACACCTTAACACCGGAAAACACAACACTGCTACTAGGTGGACGGTTATTTTCTTGTTTTCATTGACTCTGCATTACAGACGGCGTCAGTAATATACCGAATTTTTTCTCCGTCGATATTGTGCTGTGGGGGAAAATTTGAATCCACAATCACAGGTAGTATCCACACGGAGGTAGAATACATTCACCGTACATTTTTGTGTCTTCGTGTTTCTCAAACTCCGTAATTCGACAAATACTTAGGGGAAGAATTCTGCCTGCTTTGCTTGGCTTAAGCCGTCCGATGAAGTATTAACCCTACTTTCGCATTACAAAATACGCGTGCCCTTATGGCGTAGTTGAGTTTGGAAACCACGTTTTCAACCCCCCCCCGCCAACATTTTGCGAATATTCTTGATCTCATTTCAGTACAGCATCATAAGCTGCTGCTGAGTCACCCCGAAATTTAAATTCGGACTAGCCGCACTTTGTCAGATATTCTGATATTGCCCTGAACCCACTTAAATTCCCGTTGCAACATCGCCCTCCTCAGTAAGATGACGGGGCTTTGTCGAGTACCCTAACGCCACGCAGCATCTTATCTACCCCATATACCAAACTTTCCGACCCGCTCTACTATCTCGATGCTTCATAGGAATATATATCCGGCTGCTGTTCTCTCATGCTGTGTTTGGACCTTCGCCTCGTTCGAGGGTTAGCAGACAGCGGGTGTTGGTCCCGAGTGTGATATCTCCAGCAGCGTGGGAGTATCTCTATTCTTTTCACGTCCGCACATTATCGACGGAGGTTTACACCTTGACTTTGGGGTGCAGCCGTTTCGAAATTTGATGGAATTCGGACGTCACGGTGTGAGACAAAACATCAACCCCGAACTGATGGTTTCACCTCACTCGAGCACAGCTACTACCCGTTTCAAGCAGCCACAGCCCGTTAAATTGTGAAACGCTCAGTAAGCGGTGCGTGGGGGCGTCGGGTCCACCGGGCAGCAGTCGTAGGTGGCCAGAACAAACTAACAAGGTGACTTCATATTCAAGTAACACGAGGCGACTTCGCGAAATCCGAGATGCCAGCCAGCACTACCAAAACGGCAAGAAACAATTTCCAATTAGACGATTTGGTTATTCCTCGCGCGAGTACGTGTAGCACCATGGTTACAACACGTATGAATAAACAGCTTTCACCCAACGTTAGCTTGCATTTTCAAGTGTCGTTTTAAGTATGTTTATACCGTAGCCGACATAAGTGGTGACGGAAAAATTTATTTCCCGTTCAAGGTAGTCAAGACTTAGGCTCGTAAAAAGGAAAGAGCCCAAACGGTTATGGACACTTGTATATTTGCCGAGATGTATCATATCCTGTATTAGGGCATCTTGTATGTAAAGCTATATACTCTATTGCCACGTCATTTTGTACTTTTTGGCGAAACGCCTAGTCCAACATACTTGACACTATATATGGCTCTACGAGTGGTGCCCCTTAAGTAGTACCTCAGAGTTTGTCGCGAACATGACATCAGTATAACTTCAACGTTTTAACTTGGTATTGAAATATTGTACCCTTCAATGCTGTTGTAGGTTTCGCGTCGAGCACATAGTTGTACTCGGGTACATAGTTGATACGTTTTTTATGGCGTTGGTAGCGTCCGATGCCAGTACGCTACCGGATATTTACCTTGGAGTCGCTAGCACATGTCTGGTCTGCAGTTTTCGCACGTATAGTTTAATTTCTTTTGTGCTAGCTTTTATCGAACCTCGCCCTTCCACTCTGCCTCGGACTTCACTTTCTCTCGGCTGGCAGCTCTGTTTTCAACTCTGATGTAGGTTTCTACAAATCTACCATCTCCATTGTAAGGTGCTTGCGGGGATTGTGCTTTTACCAGAGACCCCCACGTGAAATTATTGTTTTGTTGAAATCATGAAACCATGCTCGATAATCTCTTCGGTGTGACTAGTCATTGGCCTTGCCGGGCTTTGTAAGTAAAATGCACATATGTTAAGACTAAGACCCGAACTTGGTTTGGTGTTAGAGCCGCAGGGAATACGTACTAAAGTGTCGTCAGGAGCCATATCTTTGCGCACTCCCATCGCAGTCACGCAACCAGCATCTGAGACGAATACATCGTGCACCGTGCCACTTAACAAGCATGCGGCGGGCTCTCCTACTCGTATGATCGCTAACAATTTTGAGCGTCACCATCGCTCAGCTAACGAGATATATGTCCTGAGGTTGTACCGCCCGTGTGTCCAAATTAAACCCACGCTGCAACCTTTTTTTATCGTTCCAAATAAACACGTTGCTACCTAGTGGGGGCAGTCGAACACACAAATATGTCATACAGGCAAGAGTCTCGTGATAAAGATTTGTTTCACACAGAAACACTTGCATTACCTCACACAGTAACATGTACCTTTTGCCCGCAGCAGGCTTTCAGAAGCGGGTGATAAGCATCTCCACGGAATCAACCGCGTGGAACCCATGTGCATGGTCGGGGTTTAGGGCCACTTATTATTTGGTTATGATTGTATTTCAACACCTCGTTAAACCCAGTCTGGAGAATATGTACAGTCTTGCATTGATACTAAATGGAACACTACTTTACATTGCTTCCACGAACGACAGGTGTGCAATACAGTGTGTCGGAAGCTTATTTGCTGTACCATCCTGGCCTCCGAACATACGGCAGGCATTTCACACAGTCTATCCGGCGAGATAATGCGGCGCTGCGCACGAAATTCCTGCGGGACTGCAGCGAGCTTTAACGTCGTCGGCAGCAAGAGACCTTTGTACTGCAAGCAACATGCTGATGATGGCATGGTGAACGTCCGCCATAGAAAGTGCTCACATGACTCCTGCACGACGTGCCCGACCTTCAATGTCGTCGGCAGTAAAAGCTCGGCGTACTGCAAGCAACACGCCGAGGACTGGATGGTCGATGTGTGCAGCAGGCGTTGTTCACACGACTCGTGCGCGAGGCGACCGAACTTCAATCTTGTCGGCAGTAAGAAACCGGCGTATTGCAAGAAACATGCCACAGACGGGATGGTGGATGTGTGCAGCAGGCGTTGTTCACACGACTCGTGCGCGACGCGACCGAACTTCAATATCGTCGGCAATAAGAAACCGGCGTATTGCAAGAAACATGCCAAGGACGGGATGGTGAATGTGAGCAGCAGGCGTTGTTCACACCACTCGTGCACGACGAACCCGTCCTTCAATGCCGTCGGAAGTAAGAGGCCGGCGTACTGCAAGCGACATGCTTTGGACGGGATGGTGGATGTTGTAAGCAGAAAATGCTCTTATGGGTCCTGCCCGAATAGACTAACCTCCACTATCGTCGGCGGTAAGAAGCCGGCGTATTGCAACCTACATGCTGAGGCCGTGAAGGAGAATGTGTTCAGCAGGCGTTGTTCACACGACTCGTGCAGGAAGCACTCAAGGTTTAACGTCGAAGGCAGCAAAAACGCGGTATACTGCAAACAGCACGCTGAGGACGGCATGGTGAATGTACTTGGCAGGCGTTGTTTGCATGACTCTTGCATGGCGTGGCCAGGTTGGGGTCTAGAAACCGACTGCTCCTCCTCCGTATGCGTCCGCCATAAGAGCGACCTACCGGCCGGTCTGGTTATTAACTTCAGAGCAAGGTGTCAGGTAGCGGGTTGTCAGCAACGAGCCAGGTGGGGACTTGTCGGGAAGCCGCCTACGCATTGCCCTGATCACGGCCGCCTCCACGATGGGCTCGTACGAACGGCGAGTGGAAATCAAAGAAAAAGACTGCCGCGTGGTTTTCTTACGGTGCCGTACGGGGATCCACGTTTCACATAAAAACTGAATGCTTGTTTTAACCTTTCGGGCGTGTGCCAGAACCGTATTTTAGATGCATTTTGGTCATCTCTTGAAGTCGTTTGGGCTGGGATTTCCACAATAGTGTTGGGTCCTTTCTCGTGTTTGCGTTGGTGCTGGTTTAGCCAGATATTTGTTTCTAATTCGGTTTTAGTATACGTAGCAATGTTATGACGGCGCAAAGGCAATCAACTGGATGGTAGAAGTTGCTAAGTCGCGTTTGTGGCTGAAACGAAAACGAAAAATCCATGGTTATTACTGTCCGTGTAGTGGATAACACGCGGCATTGCCGTCTTGGATTCATCGTTTTGACCGTCTACAGGCAGCTTAGCTGAAGCAATGTTTGCAGGTGATCGACCTGATTCGTCACAAACGCGGCACATGATGGGATGGTTGGGTATAGGAGTAAATAGTTCCTGGTGTAGATGAGGAACCTCAGATGATGGTAAAGGTGTTATGCTTGAGCGAAGTTTCGGGTCCCTATTCTAGTTTCAGTACGGATTATCAAAACCAAGCAGGCACTGTGTGAGTGTGGTTGTCCAGAATAGATTTGGCTTAGTTGGTATGCCGTGTTCGCGGTCTATTACACGTGTGATTCGGTAAGGCTAGGGCATCATGGCCGAAGTATATATCTGGCAGACGGGGCTTCTCGAACTATGAACTACCCAAGATCGAGGGAACTCCAGTTGTTTTCTTCAATTGTTTCCGATGTAGCGGTGGTCGGTGCGTTCAAGCGTATGGTTGTTGTCAAAGTCGGTTTCCGGGGGCGGTTCACTGTAGACCTCCCCGAACTACGACATTCAGAATGGTTTTGGTGCACCCCCGCCGAGGCATGCTTCCTACTTTCTATATATCCGAACATGCGTGGGTTGCCGCTCAGGTCACCGGTTGCCGTAGTTCTGCACGCAACGATATACGTTTGTTGGAAATCGGGACTTCCATCATACGGGCGTTGTGGAGTCGTTGCGGATACTTCGATATTGTACTATGTGTGTAGCGTACAGACTACACACTTCACAAGAGCATTTCTTCCTGTAAGCTATACGCGAAACTCATTCCGCGACCATGCCAATTACCATCTGGTAAAGTTACTGAGCCGACCGACACTATATACACAATATAGCTGTGATATGAATTGCCGTGTTTGTTTGCTTTGTTCATTTTATGAAATATTCAGTTGATTTCAAGCTATTTAGTAACAAACTAAAGCCTTCCACTGCAGTGCGATTTAGATTTTCGTCGCCGTGTTGTTTCCTCGCCGATGTCGAAACCCCGATAAAACCCCGAACTTCAATGTGGTCGGCAGCAAGAAGCCGGTGTACTCCAAACGTCTGGATGTACTGCAAACTACTTTCTGGGGACATTATGGTAGGCCTCGCCGCGGTGGGGTGTTCTAACCGACAGTTCGCCCGCTGCCTGCGTCAACCTTAAGTGTAATCCACCCTGCCGGTCCAGGAAACAAATTTAAAACAACCTGAAGACGCGTGCTACGATAGAGGTAGCACTTTTTGCCTTTTTTGTTTCTGAATGATGGAGATCCTTAATCCAAAATCGTCAGGGTGTCATTCTTGCTTAGCAATATGATTTTTTTGTATACCTAGATCATGGTTTTTTTATCGGGCTGCACTTTCGGTTGACTTAAAACCGGTATGTGGGTGAAGTACAGAGCTCCTAAAGTGAGGAGCCTAAAGAAAAAACAGGTGCACGTCAATCGTAGCACGCCTCTGTAGTGTGACGGCTGGTTGAATGTTTTTTTGGTGGGGACTCGTCGGCACCACAGCACCCACTGCTACGACCACGGCACCGTTAACAATGGGCTCGTTTGTGCGGTGGGAAAACATCCGAGGAAGAATCAAAGCCATAGCTTTTTCTATGGTGCTGTACGGGCAGAGTAAAGACACGCATAAACTGTGTGCTTCTTTTGAAAGTATACGAGGCGTGCGCAGACATGTTACAGGCCCGTCATGGTTTGAATCATCAACGCTTAATCTTGCCAGAAGTATATTGTCTTTCCATTTATACATAATTTATGTACGTTGTTGTATATGTTGGAGCTGGCAAAGTTCAGACTGCAGCAAATGATACAGACTCACGCTGTGTGGTGATGTATTGGGTTAACAATAAACATCGTACATTCGAAACCTAGGTCGTGTGCAAACTGGCCAACATGCGATCCCGTGTCGGTAGGCATTTAGTAATTCGCTGATGAGAGCGTTGTGTTTTGTGGGTGCTTGACGTCGACGTCATGTGAAGAACATGCGCTCAACCATATTTGCATTCGTGTACACTGTACGTAACCCTCCTTTTGCACCCAAAATGTCCACCATGCGAATAACGCAATCCTTTCGACCAATGCTGCTGTACATCGATTTTGTATGTCAAGGGTATCTGCTGACGTACCCTTGTGCACGTTTGTGGCGGTATGATCATATTGCCTAATAAGGCAAAACCCTGTACCGGTATTTGTTTATTTAGAGCCAGAAGGCTAAAATGGTTTCCATCAAGCCAATACTCTAGGAAGTTTCGATCGTTCGTTCGTTTGTTCGTTCGTTCGTTCGTGGTTCGAATGTATCAAGAATATATACCCACGACCCCCCCCCCCCTCCAAACGATATCCGCCGAACACCCAACAACGCCACTACAACAGTTATTGGCCATCGCTCATCATATTACCCACCCCCGCGAAGTTTTAGCCTACGGTGAACGTCCACCATAATCTTCTCATGTTTCTCAATCACGAAGCGCCCGCAACTTGGTGTTGTCGGCGTTAAAAAAGACGACGAACTGTAACGAATGGTGTTGGTGTCGCAATGGTGAACGTCAACGCGTCTACTTGCTCACATGATTTCTGCACAAAGCGCCCAATCGTGGGTGTTGTTGGCAGCAAGAAGCCGGTATTACATGCAAGGAGCATCCTGAAAGTGGCATGTTTTATGTGCTCAACATTGGTTGCTCGCACGTGGCCTGCAGCAAGCAATCAAGCTTTATTACCAACGGCAGCAAGAAACCGGTGCACTGCAGAGAACATCAAATATGGCCGATGTGCGCAGGAGACGTTATTTACATCATTCCTGCATGAGGTTTCGTAGTGGGTTACTGTTCGGCCTCGGTGTACGACTACCATACGAGCGATCTCCCATTCCGTCCGGTTGCCAACTTCAAAAGAAAGTACACGGTCTGTGAGGTGTCGGGGAATATCTAGGTGGCGGCTCCACGGGAAGCAGCCTAACCCCTGCCCCAAGAACTGCTGCCTCAAAGATACCCCGGTTTGCACTGTTGGAGCGGATCTCAGCAAGACGGAATCACGTAGGTCGTACTTCCTTGCCTGCTGGGGCGACTCGTTTCACTTCAAAATGGACATTGTATTTTCGAATGTGTTAAGGTGCAGGGGACATTGGGGCACCAACAGTGTGTTTACTTGTGGCTTCCTTTAATGCTGGTCTCGCCAGACACGTTTAGTGTTTACTTTGACGTGTTTCTTGGTTCTCGGGTTGGCAAGTAGGTGTTGAAAGAAACCGACAGCCGTTTTGACACTAGGCTACGTCGTGTATACATAGGCGATGGAGGTGTTTGAGACGACGGCCTTAGGCTGGGCTCGCACGTGTTCCGTGGGAGGAACGTAGGCTCGTTTGGTGATCAATCGTGAGGGGATTGTCGGATAAGACGAAACACTGTATCCTTACGATGTATTTGCTTGATCCGTACTCTAATGCGTTTTCTGATATATATGGCGTGAATACAGTCGGGGTATTCCCGTTTTTGAAACGCACTGAATAATTGTCCAGAAAGCTGCTCAGAACGACTCGTTGGAGTTAACCTTTCTGTTGGGGCACAAAGTTGGGTGAACCATCGTATGCAGTTTGAGTCGTTGTCGCGTGTTGCTTGTTGACATCGGAGTCGGAAGATGTAAGTCGATAGATTGCGGTCCGTGTTATGTCACAGGAACCTACTCGAAAAGCTCTATTACACCCTCTTAAACAATGTAATCGCTCTGTCCATGCGGCTTTTGATGTTTTTATCTGTACTAGTTGATTTTTCCGTTGATTTGTTCAGGTACACACTGGTGTTTTCAATGTACACTTTGTTAAAAACTGAGCGTGGGTCGTGTCATATTGATCAACATTCGATCTCGGACTGCACGCAGGCCATACTTGTTGTGAGTATGGTACGGCTTGTAGAGTCATGCTATTGTTGTCGTTGAAATGTCGACATCTTCTGCAAGGTGTGCAGTCGACCAAAGCACGATTTCTTGTACGCTATAATTAACCTACATTCGGCACCCAGAATTTTCACTAGCCCTAACATTAAAATGCTGATTGATGACAGATACGACAGGAAAACGCTAAATATTTAGGTCCAGTAGTGTACGATTTTTCGAATAGTCTATTGTCAATATGTAAGCAGTAACAGAGACCGTTTGGGCCAAATGCTCAAAGTATGTACTCCCTCTCCATGGCTCTACCCCATAGCTGCCATACGTGCGTCCGTCTTGTCAAACGATGAGGTTAATCACCCTTTTACTTGTACAGCCACTCGGCGTCTACGACTGTACATCCTTCAGTAAGTTTGGTCACTTCCACACATGTTCCGGCCGCCACGAGTCCATTGGCTTCCATCGCCATCGCTTCCATCCAAATGTCGGTGTACTCGGACGGCCATATCACAGCGTACCAAATTGGCTCCGCCCCCGATTTCCGGACGACTCTTTTACGCAACTCGACTGGCTTCCGGGTAACCTCCTTTACCGGGGAATTGGGCATAAAGTCATTTTCGCCTTCATTGGGCCCAAGCATGCTCAACAGGCAAGCTGCTTGTTTGCTGAGCGCCTGCGTCTGCGCTCCAGTTCGCTGATGCTCCTTCCAGGATCTCAAGGTACCAAGTAGGTGCGATTCGAGTTGGCGCGCCGTAGCCGGCACCGTTGCAGGAACCGGACCACCGTCGTCCAATCTGGGCGTATCGCTCCCCTCGACCGAGTGGCTGCCTTCGATACACGACTTGCTGCTTACCGACGACAAATACGCACTTACCGGGGCAGTTGGGGCGTGGAGGGCCATCATTCCTTTACCGTCTGCAGATACCCGCTCACTGTTTCCACTATGCCTTACACTCCCCGCCGTAGAGGTCGCTTATAATTGGTGGGTCCCTTTAGCGAACAGGGTCAATGGGAGCAGTGTCGCCAGAATCAACTCATTTACCCCTCCCGGCCCTGGAGTCTCTCCAAGCTTAGATGCCCTATCCGGCTTTGACGTCCCTCCCAGTTCCCGCGCCGCTGCCAGTCCCGGCGATGCCATCCACTGCGGCTGCACTGTTGTCAAACCCAGTTCGGGAGGTCCCTCCCAGGTAACGTCCGTGGTCTCTATCTCCTGGTTCTCCCGCGTTGGCATCGGCAATGAGTCACGGGCGTGGTCGATGCCCGGGCCGAAGTTAAAGTTACTCTCGCACCAGGGGAACGAATCGGACCGTCGGTTCCAGCAGTAGTACCACGGACGAAGACAGGTTGTGGTGATGCAGGAGAAGCCTTACGACGCCACATTTCGAACAGCGATGTGTCCCCGGTTTTGGAGGTTGTCCTGGTGCGGTTCTGGAGTTCGCACCGCTAGGATACTGCCGTAGCCAAGAGGGTCTCCGCCGTGACAATTCGACGTGGGGAAAGAACACTGGGGCCTGAATCCTGGCGTCAAATGCCGCGTTTCGAATGATACCTTAAGCTCTATCTGCAAGAACTCTTTGCTTTAGCGCGTTCCTGATCGATACAATACTGCCTGCACACGTCCGCAAATTCCCCTCCAAAGACCTCTCCTTCCTTGTCAAACCTTGCTCTCTCGACCTCCGATTGTACCCCACTCGCACACGCATCACCCGGAAACTTCCTGAACGTTTCAGCATCAGCCGGCACACGCTCGATAAATGGGGCGCATGAGTAATGTGTACATCGCGGTTAACCATCATCACGTACGTCTAAACAAGTGACAACTAAATACTATTAGGGCCGTTGAGATCCACGAAGCATCCGTCTAGCTTCTGCGTGGCACGTGATTAATTTGTCTTGGCTATTGTCGTACGGTAACAATTGGCCATGGACCACTCAGTGCGTGATATCAACTCACCGTGTAGCGTAACACTTAGCGATTCTACTGTTTCTCTTTACAAATAATAGTATAATGGCCGTGCACGTGGTGGAAAATGTTCATGTCCGCAGCAGTCTCACGCGAGTTGGCTTTACCGGGAGCAATCACAGGGGACGCCAGGGGAACGAAATGAACAGGTTGCACGAGGTTTTCGAAAGGTTCGAGAATGAAACAAGTAGAAGGTGTGTACTGTAGTCCTCATCTGAGTCAACCCTCTAACCATAGTTTCAGTATGCTGATATATCACTCCAAAACTTAGGACGCCATCCGCTAGTATCAGGCTCATATACTCATAGTCAGTCGTGAACCTACTTCTTGTGCGTGCGCAGACATTAAGAATAACAAGTTCGAAAGCATAGTTGAGTACGTAAGCCATCTTTTTTAGCCATACGGCGATACGTCCTTCATGTTTGGGGAAAGCAGCTGTCAGCGACACGTCACCCTCAACGCAAGCAAGAATGTCGTTTCTCGCCAACCTTGTCCTCGCAAAGTTGCAATCCACCGAGCAAGGCGGGTGGTCTAATGATGTGAAAGCTCCCACCGCTATCATATTAGCTATCAACTTCTCCGTACCAGCCTTCTTCTGCTCTCGCCATCTTACCGCATAACTTGGACCGAGCATACCAGTCGCCAGACACCCTGTAATAACACCCGATGTGCTCTGGGACTTCTTGGCGGCGGGAATGACGAGAGTGGTGCTGTCGAATCATCAATGACTTGGCTCCAGGCATCAGTGACACTTGTTCCTCATTTGTCGATATCTTTGACCTCATCCTTCATTCCACTGTTGTTTTTCCCTGGTTGTAGCAGTACCACCAGGAACACGCTTATCGGCCACACCCTTCACCTTACCGTCCTCCTTTTGGTTTCGGTAAGGCGGCGATTGTTCGCAACGAGAGCTTGCCCTACGTTTCGACTTTTCGTATCGGTCTTCGACATCATCGTATACCTATGTCGTACGATCACTTCGATATCCGCACTGGTGGTGCCTTGTACCGAATATGTCGTTGTTCATATTCGTAGTCGTAAGTGAGCGTCTGGTCTATACTGAGTTTTAGATCCTCTAGACGCTCGTGTAACCCACAGTGATCGTAGCTCGTTTACGATATGGTCTACGAGCGCAAAACATTTTGTCGGTTCCCCCTTGTTCTCCATCTCTTTGTCGTTGAAAAGGCGTTTCCATCTCGAATTATCCGGAAATAGTTTCGGCAAGAACAAAATTGCATTGCATACACCACCAAGAACTTCGGGAGTTTTTGTCAAACACCCTGCCTAGAAATTCAGGGTCCGTGCTGCTCTGAGTTAGGCAAATCGATGCGATACAAGCACGCTTTTTAATGCCGCGACTGAAACCTATTCAAGGTTGTGTTTGGTAGGGTACCGGTATGGATGTCGTACCGAACTTACTGAAGCCCTCAGTACCGGTATGGATTTTGTACCGAACTTACGATCCACGCTACGATAGAGGTGCACCATTTAGGTTTTGAGGCTCTTTACTCTATGAACTGCATATCTAACCCGAAAACTGTTCGTGATGAAATTGAAAGGTCAGGCGGATGAAATAAATCCATAGACTATGCATTTAAACAAATCTTAAAATTGCTAAACAAGAATGACACTCCGACGATTTAAGGTTCAGGAGCCCCGTCATTCAGAAACAAGAACTTAAACAAAATCGCTAACTCTATGGTAGCACACGTCTTACTAAAATGTCCGATACCGGTATTGATGATTTACTAGCCTTTCCGAAGTGTCTGGTATCTGTACCGGTACCGGCGGTACCAGTATGGATATCGTACCGAACTTACCGAAGTGTCCGGTACCGGTATTGATGTCGTACCGAAGATACCGAAGTGGTATTGATGTCGTACCCTTCCCGGTACCGACACCGCTACTTGGGTATATATATCAACAGTAGCTGTACAGAGCATAGTATATCCGGCATTTCACGGCGGTACCCGCTTATTTAGATTGTTTTTTGCATCGTTCTGTTTAAAAGGGGCCCTTTGGGTCACCTACCGTACCGAACACACCCTTGGAAACCTTGATCCAGCACAAAACCGGGCAGTCACGGAGGGACCGCCTTTCGGCATGCCTGTTGCAGTCGAAAAGGCCTGAATGCAATCATTCGAGAAAACCCGGAAACTGTCTGTTCCAAAAAGGAAAGTCGACACCACTCCCAAGTTTGGGAACAGCTATTTAAATGCTGCGTATCTCCCGTGGACTCTACGTCACGACTGCTACCCCTTGCAACCTTAACGTCACCGACCGGTGGAAGCAGGCCATTGAGGCCGGGTCCATCTCTACGACCCGAAGCAGACCCTGCCCGCCTACCAGTCCAAGCACCTTCAGGATATGAGGGCTGGTCAAACACGACGGACCCGTCTTGCAAGCCGCCAGTATCCCATGGATCAGCCTATATACATGACAGCCTTTCTTCGACAGTCTTGGCCTGCGTCTCAAGCAGCGTCTTAAGTTCTTCGACTTAGGTGTCGTGGTCCCCCATCTCAGAACAACCAGCCAAGTTCGAGCTTCACTGTATCGTGTTCAACAAACAACACAGTTGTGTAGAAGAAGACAATGGCAACAACAGCCCCAAGTTGAGTGCCCAGGTACGTTACTGCCCTTTGAAGCATATCTCAGACAGCAGAAGATGTGGTGTTCATGTATTGATTAACAGTATCCATAGAAATACAGCGTGTATAAGAAGGTGATATTAGAGTGAGTGGTGGGTGTACTACACCACCTCGTCAGGTAGCCCCACGAACTACAATATCTGGTACGTTCCCGAACCACTGTCCATTACAATACGCCACAACAGTTAAGAATCTCCTATTTTGGATACGGCTCGCGGCTTATTGTGATCTCAACGTTAAGCGTAGGCTATTAAAGTCTATTGTGTAGGCTTTGGAGCAGCGTTCCTTGCTGAGCACAAATACTTAGCTGTAAATTCGTATTTGTCGAAAAACCCCAGTATGAAATTCTTAATTCCCAAATTATTAACACATGCCGCGTACTACTGTAACTCGCATTTTCGTATTTCTCCGCACTATATCCTATGCCCTCTACCGAAATAACTATCCACATAATATTCCCGGTCTGCTATATATCCCGTATTTCTTCGTGAGTTACTGCCGGTCGTACATTCGTTGATATCAGGTATAACAAACACAAGTTGGGTTTGAGACCCCCCCCACGCCCTTAATTTTCCATCGCAGCAGTAGTTTAGTTGTCGCGGGCTTTGCCCTCGCCTATCATCACGTTAAGCAAGACCGCCCTTGAAGCAAAAACGATAACCAAGACCATACTTTGTTTCATATTCAGACCTCCGACGGGGGGCGGGGCGAGGGGGTGTGGGGGTGGTCGGCTGCACAATATAGGCCGATACAAAAAGCTGTCTCAGGGGATGGCTAATACTCAGAATGAACATATACACAAGAATATATGGAACACAGCGAAATTCGATATATATGTAGTTTAGGAGGCCCGTCTGTCAGAAATATTTCGGCTGAAACATTATTCCCCTATAATAGAAGGCAACGCCCGTCTACTCAGTCTCCTGTCCCCCGGAAGAGTAGCCCTTCCCTCCTCCGCACACGCTTCACGCTGCGTCGTGTGTTGTGCCTGTGCGGGCCGTGACGACACCGAGTCCGAGGCTGGTTCGCCTAATGCAGATAATGATGGATATTTCACACGGAAAGGAAAAATTCTCGTTACTCTCAATCTCTGCTAGGAATAGTTCCCACCGCTTGCGCAAACCACGGTCTTATGCGTCACGGTTTGTTTTTGGTAGAAAAGATGAAAGAAGCAAGCTCTCATGGAAATTAATCGTGGCTGAAAGACAGCTTCCGTCGACTTCCACCTGCATAAGCAAGTACGAAAAAGACCCATTAACCACGATATTCCCACTACAATAACAACACAAGGCAGTGTTTACCTCTTAGGCGTACACGAAGGTGTCTGTAGGCTGTCACCCAATCTGATCACTTCGACTCAAATTCGGTATTTACTCTTACCTATTTGCCTAAGCTGCAAATGTCTACAGTGTGCGACGTTGAGGTTTCGCAATGTAGGGGTCGTAAAACAAGTTAAATCAAGAAGATCGAGGAGACAACAAGCGAAAATGTACTGAGGTTGGCATTCAACCTCTATTTCGGGCACAGGGCGGGTTGGAGGGCGCGCAAGTGAATTCAATCGGGGACGAGACCACAACGAAGACATTGCCTGTGTTAAAATGGACATACGTCGAAGTATGACATCACAGGATAAGAGCCGATCTTACCGATACGTATTTTATTTACTGTAGTTTTTTGCTGAGATTTTTCGTATTTGCCCAACCCGAAACACGGGCGAATATGATCACGCACGAGCATCAACTGGTTGGCAAGCAATTGTCCCTCAGGCAGAGAATCTTCAATACGGCAGCAGCGCTAGCGGAAACCCACCGTGGGGTGCTCTCACTGCAGTCGGTCTCGTTCCAGTTTAGGAAGGTGTCGTTGCGTTGGGGTGTGAAATCCGCCATCGACTGTTTGCGCTACAACGCTCAACGCGGCAAAACGTTGAGCTATTGCGCTCCGCCAGCTCAGTCGGTCGGCCACCTCGATGCGGTCACTTTGTCAACTCGACCACATGAAAGTCCAGAATGATTTTACCCCTTATATACGTTCGGCCATGACTTGCGATTGATCTTGGGCACGACCCTGGTCAACCTTGTACGATCGCGAGTGGTGGCACAGCTCGAGCGAGTGGTTGGGTTGCCGTGGGCTCCTCGCCTTCTACAAAACAAAACAGAAAAACTCTCTTGAGTCCGCCTCCGCACAAAACTTTGTGCATGGTGTATGTGGTCAATTTCAACATTAAACGTCGGCCAGGACCAACGCCACCCCAGACCTAGCCCAAACTCGAATCTGAACCCGAACCAAAACCCGAACGCTAACCGTTTGGCGGGCTCGGGGTCGCCAGGGGCGGCCACGCTGCTCGGTCACACGGCGCTGCCTCGTCTTTTGGTGGTGTTTTTGGCAGATTCTTCCGAGCGGAGGAAATTCTAGCCTCGACCAATTGAACCCGCATCCTGCACAAAGTTGTGTGCAGGCCGCTTCTGCACAAACAAGGCGGTGAGCCCAAACGACTGTGAATAGTTTTGCTGGCTTTCCCATCAGGGGGGCCCGAAAAATCTTTTTTTGACACCTCACGTCGAAAGTTGTCAGAATAGAAAACAAAATCGGAGCACTGTGATTGCTGGACGATGAAGCCCAAAAGAGTTTTTTCAGAATTTTTCCAAAAGCCAATTACTTGGTTTTAAAGACCCCCCCTGAAACCATTGTTGTGCTAAATTTCCCAGCGATCACAGTGCTCCGACATGTTTTCTTTTCTGACCATTTTAGATAGTTAGGTGTCGAAAAAAAACCTGCCTGGGCTTTCTCGTTCCCATAGCAAAACCTGGAAAATCAGAAATTTCAGGAAAAACATAAAAGCGTAAATCATCTCGTTAAGATCGACCCTAAGTGTTTTTTCAAACATTGAACCATTGATACATGTGTTTCTTCCTTTACTGGCAGTCCCGCAACGGGAGTAAACATCGAGCAAGACGACCATCAAAAGTAATCCCAGCACTACTGTTATTCTAAGCACGGTAAATGTCATACCGTACACGTGTATAGTACTATCTTATGCATAAGCAACACTCCACAAAAATCGCAAGAATAAAGGTCTCCATAATATTTTTCAGTCAAAGCCTTACGTGTCTTACCAGTATATCCCGAATGTGAGAACAACAACAATGAAAAACCGATATCAGAAGCGCAATAACTGCTTGGACCGACTCTCTTGTAAAAGCATGGTACACAATCTGGAAATCTTCGTGGCAAAGGTGCATTTGAGTTCTATATAAGTTTCGTGTGCCACCGTCTTCGTTACAAGCTTATGGGCACAACACAATCCAATATACATCAAAATCCTAATCACCGGTAATCGCGTACAGTATAGGCCCGCCAACAAGAAACTCCTACGTATTCGAAGTAAGCCTCAAACTCCTATTCCTACACCGCCTTTGAACAACCTTGAACATAGGCTATGATTTAGGGTTTAGTGTAGCACTCGCAGCTGAGCACGATTTCTTAATCCATTTTTCTTAGCGTCCACGCAAACGTCAGCCGTACTTTCTTATTAGGCACATTCATATTCGCGGGCCTATACTGTAGCGGGCTGTTTCACGGGTAACCGGATACCATGCCACAAATAACCGAAACGACCCGCGAATACCTGGGTAACCCCCCAAGTATGCGGAGGGTTTTGAAAAATATTTTGTCATACGCATTGCATACTACGCTGACTCGTTTATTTGCATGATGCGCATACCATCGAAACCACATATATATATAATATATATGTTTTTCTCGTGCATGCATATTGCCGAGCTGTTCTCACGAAGTCGTGCTACCCTGCAAATGTACATAAGATTGTGATAGTATATGATGACATTTGGACACTGTTGTAACACCTGGTGCTGGCGCGCGTTGGAGCGTATTCAAGCGTGAAATGACCACAGTCAGAAACATGTATCACGCGGGAATCAGGCCATGGCGCCTTACTTCGACTGGGGATAGTGTTGGTTTTCTCAGAAGAATATGTACTTGAGCTCTATCTATCTATATGCATACAGTTGGTACTTGCTGAAATGGCACTGATAGCGAGCGGGTCAGTTTGTTGTGCTACTATACATACTACGATGTGGCTAATTTCGCTACTGATCGCGAAAATAATAAGATCATTCTCATAATAATACCTAAAGGGCCATACGAAAACTTCTAATATTTTGGAGGCCGCACATTCACTCTTAATAACTCTGCTGTTGTTCATGCGCAAAAACCAAACTATGTTTACGGTTTCTCCTGGATAAAACGCCACTCGCGTCGAGCTTGTTTTTCTTGGTTTTACGAGTGCACCAGGTATAACTGTTTTCGGCCCAACCAAGTGGAACAGCTATAATACGGCTATAATACGCCCGCACGCCCATGGTCTTACCTGAAGCCAGGGATAGAATTCCTTCGGCGCGGATTGCTGAAGCTGCGTGGGATACTTCGATCGCGTGTACTACGTGTTTTGTGTGACCTATTAGGGAATATATTGTCTCAATATTTGGGGGAAAAAGGATTTATTTTCCATGGACCTCGGGAGGTGTACAAACGCTGGGCATGCATGATTTGATGAATGATACATACTAAGGATATGTAGTTATTTTGAAGGAAAACAGAGTGAGATAACTGTAGGGCTGAGGGGGTG
>JAYJME010000617.1:0-21100 GCA_036873775.1 Costaria costata | reverse complement strand
TCCGATGAAACATCTAGATATTAAAGTGAGCCGGAAACCCGGGGATCGGGGGTAGATAAGATCCTGCGTGGCCTTAACGACGGAATGGGACAATGCCAAAGATGTGGGTACACCCCTCACGAGCGACGACCAGGAGATCTCGATGTATTAGTTCGCTGCCACGAGTGGTCCGGAATAAATAGTGGTTGACAACTTCTCTGATCGCACCTCTTCTTCGGCCGACAGGACACGAACGGCGGCGCGCTGTACGTCGACAGAGGCTCCTCGGCAACCTTCATGGGGGCGGCTCGCTTCATTGGCAACAGCGTAGTCGCTGAAGAATTTCAAGGCGGCGCTGTCTTTAACAAGGTGAGATGTACTATACCACGATGCGGTAGATGAACCAACCTGCTCCTATGCACTGGTTCCATGGGTTTGCGTGTGGAAGGGTAGGGCGCAAGTGCCATAACATCTCATATATGTCCTCAACTGTGTGCTCCTCTACTTGCCAGGGTGACCTAGTGTTCGAAGGTGCCACGGAATTTTCAAACAACGAGGTTCGCACGAGCGACAGCACCGACAAGGGGAGAGGTGGTGCTATCTACAACGCCAGGGTCGGAACCATCACGTTCAACGGACCCCTCACCGCAAGCGCCAACAACGCAGATGTACGTTCGTTGGACCCCCTATTTTGATATCCACTACGATTCGTTGCCATTCCCCTTTGCGCGTCGGAGAAGAAATGGCGACGGCCTCTTAACGCAACTGTCGCCGTTCTTGCTGAAGTGTCGTTCTACGATAGCCCCTTCAACGTTTCTTTAACGAAGTCGCCGGTTTTGAATCCAGCTCCGGGGCGTATCTCCTTAAACACGGCGCCCCTGGCCACTCCGACGTCATCGTTCGATAGTCCTTCGCAAACAAGAAATTATTGAGAAACTATTTTTTTCATAGCATTCTTGCTCGTGTCGAGCAGCCATAAAACGTTCGTTGAAGGAAATCGCTGGTTTGGGGGGGGGGGGGCTATCGTAGAAGAAGTCTGAATTGCATATTTTGCTTTAGTTTACGAGTAGGCAAAGCGACATGAGTTCGTAATTTTCACAACAAACAGTAGATACTATTTGTAACTCTGTCCTGCCGTGTGCAACATAATTCGAGCGATAACGATAGGTTCCCGATTCGAACGAGGCAGTTTGCAACCGTGTATACTTTGTGCCCTACGCACGTCTGCACTTTTTAGTAACGTTCCCTTTTTACTCACTCACTCTGTCTACCGATGTTTTGGCAGGGATTCTTCGAGGGGGAGGGTGGCTGCATCTTCAATGCCGGCGAGATTGTCGTTCAAGACACGTCTTTGTTCACCGAAAACACGACCGGGGTGAGGCCCGTAACTAAATATATGTACGAGTATTATACTTAACCCCCCCCCCCGACGAATGGGTGCGTGAGTCAACAAAACAAACCAGATATGGCTGAGAATTGGAGCGAGAGTTCGATTGGATTTGTATCGGTTTCGGATGCGAGGCGAGCCCGTGTTTTTGGTTGCTTAAGACGACACCACTGCATGTCTGCATTTCGTCCAAATAAAATACACAATACAACCGGATGCCAGGACCCTGGGCCGAACGCCATATTGTTTAAGTCGCCTCTGAGATGTGATGGTCGCCTATTTTCCTACACGAAGACCCGTTGCTCAGAAGGGGAAGAGAGTGCGGTAGGGTTTAACCTAGGGAACTGGCGAAACATTTACGAGTAGTAGTTCAGGAGTACATCATACTGCATTTACACTGAACTACATCCGGCCACTGCTACTACGGTATAGTGCGTTTGAGAGCAATAGTTCACGCATGGTTTTTGATGCATTGACTACTGTATTATTGTTTCATGCCTGGTACCTGAAGCCGTCAAAGAACACATTGTCGGCCAACCTTTCCACTGTGCTTTGGCCTTGGGGTCGTTAACCTTTAGCTTTGCCGCGTAAGCCGCAGAAAACGTTTCATTCTAAGTTAAATGCTATTTTTAACCGCATCTCGTATTAATGTACAAGGTTTCCCTTCGGGATGTTATTGGCTTGGAATCCCGGGGGTGTCGCAAGCTGAACAATGTGTACAAAGACGTGCTTCGTACCTACAATATACCAGGTATGAGCCTATGCAAGGTTCACCGGTGTTGTATCGCTGTTGCTGCTGCTGTCCAATGCGCGGGTGGTTTATTATTTCCGAGCAGGTGTAGGTTGAAATCGTCCACCCTGTCTTCTGAATGACACGCACACAGGAGCAAACTTCGTAGTTTTCCCCAAAACAAGAACTCGAAATGCGGGTGCTGTTGTACCATGGGTGGCACAACGTCAAAAGGTTGTACGGTGTGATACAGTATATCTGGCAGGAAACACATAGATTGTCGATAATGCCAAGTCACTTATTGTATGAACCCAAGCTGCGCTGCGAATCTACTTCTAGGTGGCTGTTCGTATCCACAGCAAAGCATAATATTCGCAGCAGGGCAACACAATGTTTTGTACCTGGTATTCCTCGTACTTTCTGTCTTCATAGCGCTCAGTCTATATATAATGCATGTTGCAGACTTGGTGAACCTTGAATGTTATCCACAAGCACAAGGTGCCGGAACATCATGCATCGTACGTGTTAAAACACCGTCTGGTCGTTCTCGTTCTCGCTGTCTTGGTTCGCGCTGTGGTTGTCTCTTTCGCGCCCACGGCAGGCTGGCGGCGCAGTTTTCATCCGCCCTACTGGAACCATGACGTTCAACGGTTTCGCGACCTTCACTGAAAACTTGGCTTTCGATGTGAGTTAGTTCCCTCCAGAGGAAGTTTGTGTTTGCCGTGAGCTCTTCACATAATCGCCCTCTGTAGGTATCCTCCACAGCTATCGGGCCAATTGTCGCCGCAGACGTTCGCCGAAGATCCAAACTCTGCCGTCCTGAGCTTGCGGCCGTTCTTGCTGTGTGCTCCAACTCTATCTCGTTGCGTTTTGTCCCGCTCCGTTTTTGATTATACCCTCAACGTTCGTTTTGTTGTGTCGCAGAATCGGGGCGGGGGAATCGCAAGCGCTGGGTCCCTCAATTTGATGGGTGGTAGCCTGTTCCTGAGCAACGTTGCTGACGACAGCTCCGGCGAGGGCGGGTCCGGCGGCGGAATCTTCAACGGAGAAGAGGGCTCTCTATCGTGAGGAATAACGTTTTGGAGTAGCTACTGTCTCGCTGGCGGATTATTTGCTATCCTAAACGAGCCACGTGTTCCCTCGCTATCGTACGGGTACATACGTGCCAAAGGTACGCCAATGTTGGGTTGATGGGCCGCAGTGCAGGGCAAGCCCAAGGCAGAACACCGATTAATTATCGGTGCGAGTTCGTGGGTGTTCTTTGTGTTCGCACTCTTCGAACGAAGCTGGCATGCAATCGTTTACCGCCATAGCGTTGCGCCCCGTCGACTAATGTAGACAGCATATATATATATATATATATATATATATATATATATATGGCTTGCTCTCTCGCGCTCAGGTTCGGCGGCGACAACACTTTCAACGGCAACAGGGCCTACTTTGGGGGTGCCATTTACAACGAAGGAGGAAGTTCTTTGTCGCCTCCCCAGGATGGCGGCGAGCTCATTTTCATCAACGGCAGCGCCGAGGTGGGTGCTGAATTGTTTACAGTGCTGATTCGGTATGGATATTCTCGACGCGTGCTGCAGGAGACAACAGGTACTGTACTGTTATAGGCTACAATTGGAAATCCGTGTACTCAGGTAGGGTTCCCTCCAGAAACAGGGGTTCTTAAGCCGACACTGTTCGCTTAACTTGGGGTCAGCAAGGGCGGTCGTTGGGATGACGGAGCATACATTTCCCGTCCTTCAGCATGTACCTTACATTGTTGAGGCTGATACACATATACCTAACAAGTGTATCAACCATCTATACTACTTTGAGCGCGCAGCACCACCGCCTTACAGTAATGTTGTTCGAGTTTCACCCAATTCCTTGCCTCGCAATTTGGGTACTAAACCTACATTCGGGTACAATCCCTGGTCACTTCGTGTCGTCGATGGTTTAACGATGATACTGTTTTTGTCGCTGACGCCCCCAGCCCCCAGCAGTCCACAACTAGTGTAGGTTACTACAGTACTCCTCGGTGGTTTTGCCTCGATAATATATCTCGTCGTCCTATCTTAGGCTTATCTTCGAACGCGTTGCGCTTGATGCCACACACCGCGGCTTTACCTATCATCCTCGTTTTTGTTGGCGACTGTCTCTCCCTTTGTCGTTCTCGGCCAAACGACTAGATGTGCCCCGATATCTACACCAACGGCGCCGACCCAGAATGCAGTTCGTAAAGCATGCGATGGCAGTGCGCATGGATGTGCCGTACAAGACCTAACGACGCCGACAACCAAGGGAAGACTTGCAGTAATTAAATTGATATATCACGTAGATTTGGGTTTCTCTGGGAACGGCGGGGGAGAGTGCAAGCGCTTCCCGCGTCGCTATGTTTCCAATTGCGGTAAGTTCAGTTTAGATGGCAACTTTGGTAAATGCCGGCAATGCGATCAGGTGCATCATACGTAGTGAGTAGATGGCTCGAACACGGAGTGAAGACTATGCCAGGGTTGATCGGCCCAGCAGTTCTTGGTGTTCGGTTGCATCAGCTCATGCACTGATATTGGTTGTTTTTGGATGATCAATGTAGGCAGACGGCGATTGAGTTGGTATATGGGAAATAGGATTTCTGGTTGTTGGGTGTTACGGCGTATAAGCCCTGGAGAGGGGTGTCCGGAGATGACAGTTGACCAACGGAGAGCTGGATACTAAATCGCTCTACGATTGGTCCGCGTTACTCAACGGCGACATCCTACAGTACCGCCGGGATTCTTGGTATGTGGGGCGACGACAAGAATATAACGCGTATACGTGCTGTGTCAGGTGCTTCAGTTTTCGTGTGATCACACACGATCGATATCAGCACGCCGTCTAGGGATCATCCAACACGCTTCGTAGCGTATCAGTGCTTGCCTCCGGAGGGAAACACCGTACGTATCACGAGCGGGTTCTGGTAGGGATCCAGAATAGAAGTTTAGTGCGGGTAGCAGACGTCCAAGATTGGCTGTGTTGTCTAGTGTCGTACTAAAGGCACGGGTTGCCATTTCGCTCGTCTGCGTCGATTTGGTTTGACTTGCGTTCCACGACTCGGCGAAAAGCCATGATGAGTGCTGTACCGTAGACCTCTCAGCTCTCTACTCCCGCCCTGACCGAGTGGTCCCACAGGGAAATGCGCACCCCATCATAGCAAAGAAGCCTTTCATAAACAAGGAAACCCAAATAGTCGGATAGTTGCCATTGGATAGTTGACACCGCTGCAACTAACTATACTACGTAGCCAAATAATAACGAGCTGGCGACTTTAAATCATCCAACTCACATCTCTAATATTCGAGGGGGCGAATCAGAGCAACGAATCGATACCGACTCTTGAATAGCTACTCTCGTGCACTCTCGTTGGGCGTAGCTTTCTTCCTACCTTCTTCGTATCGTGTTACTTTCCCACACGATAAGGTGCATAACATATTGTCGGTACGTCCACGAGGTGAAAACAACCTAGACTGAGGGATGGCGCAGAAGCATCGACACCCAAACACAGGCGCCGTTTCTTCTCCCTCCGGCGTTCAGGCTATACATGCTTAGCCGTGCTAGAGTTGGCATGTTTCAGCCCCAAGTATTCGTCCCTGACGGGGCACAACGAAACAAAAATCGATTTCTATAAAACGCATTGCATTGGTTTCTCTGAAGGTATTTGATTGGCTAGAGGGAAGCACGACAGGTGTCGTGGGGGTCAAGCGGATTAGAACTCCCGGTACACGGAAACTGGAGGGGATGGACTGAACGAGAGGTGCCACTGTGGTCACTCTGCTCTCTCACTCCTCTTTCTCCCGTCCTCAACGTGGTGATAGGATTTTTTCACAGATTGTTTTCTGTGGTGCTTGTGAGCAACGTAGTATCAGTCACCGTAAAGCTTCCACCGCTGCTGCCCAAGACAGCTCGTACTGCGAGGACTGCGAATATGGCGCCCACAGTAATTTCAGCGACTAAGGATACTACGGCAACTACGGCGACTGCAGCGGCAGCTACTATCAAGAGCAATCCGCCGCGATTTCGGCCGCTTCGTGCAGGGGGTGGGCCCGTACAAGTGGACATGCAGATGAGGATCTCGGGATTTGTAGAAGAAGAATCGTAAAATATGTAGAAAAATTATAATATATCCTGTTGAGGAGGGGAGAAACGGTAGGGAGAGACGGAGAGTGGAGTGACCTCAGTGGCACCTCTCTTTCCGCCCAACCCCTCCAGATTCCGTGTATCAGGAGTTCTAAACCGCTTGACCCTTACGACTCCTGTTGTACGTCCCCCCAGCCAATCTAATACCATAATAGAGAACACGATTTAGGCTACCTTTCTATGAATCATTACAGCAATCAACCACCCATGGAACACAGGCCCTTAAACGTATTACTTAAATGCGTTTTATCTAGCTACTGTAGCTACCGGTAGATGATTTTAATGCAAGTAATCGGTTAGATCCAATAGATTCTCCACCTTCTACATTTAGCTACTAAGTCTTCTACATGGGCTAGGCTGTTTTCCTGCAAGATAGCAATTTGTTGTAGAAATGATTTTTTTTCCTTCTACATTTAGCTGAGTCTTCTACATGGGCTAGGCTGTTTTCCTGCAAGATGGCAATTCGTTGTAAAAATGTTTTTTTTTAGTGCCGCCGGCCTTTGTATGGAACAATTTTGGTAAAGCAAGGACAACGCTTAACCCCGTTAGAACCGGAAACGTGTTTTTGGGGACAAAACTACTTGGATATAGTGTGGGATTTTTTTTTGAGGGTAGTAAAAGGGTTAAATAGGCCTACCGAAGGGAGCACTAAGAAGGAAGATGGTGCTAACTTCACCCCACCGTCTCGTATAGAAGTTAGGCAAAAGAGTGGAAGCTGTTAACTCTTAGTCGTTTTCAGCGGTATACTGAAGAGGGGCACTCCTCCGCAGAAGGACTATTCCCAATACCTTTGGGTCCGATGTGATTTTTCAACGCACCTAAAGTATTCATACGTAGCCCATGTTTTTTTTCTTCTTGTTTTTTGGGCCTACGCGTAGCTCGTAATGTGTCTCTGAATCGGTTGTTTCTGTAGTGCTCCTAAAGTGAGGGGCTTCAGAAAACGAAACTGCTACTCTTACCGTAGCGCGCGCTTACTATACTACTACTACTACTACTACTACTACTACTACTACTACTACTACTACTGTAGTATTAGTAGTGATTTTATCATTGTTTCCATAACTGTTAGCCTATTATGAGTGTCAGCAAGACCACAGAGTACGCGACATATGCTAAGAAATTCCTAGCCTGGCCAAGGCTCGCGGCTGTTGAGGTCGCAACGTTTCGCGTAGGCTCCTAAAGGCTGCAGTTTAGGATGTACAGCAGTGGTGTTCCTCGCTGGGCACGAATGCTTAGCTGTAACTTCCTATTACTAAAAAACAAAAACTCAGCCTGAAACTCCTAACTCTCAAATCCGTAACACATGTATGTCGTGCACAGCACCCAATCGAGCAATTCGCTAGATGGGTTTGCCATATAGTTTACCGCGGCCATGCATTCGGTGAACAACGACGTGACCGCAACGACAATCTGACCGGCATTGAAGATGACGCCGCCCTGTTCAGAGAAGAAACCCTGTCAAGCATCGGTATGCAGCGCGGGTAAGGGAAGCGCAACCCAAAGAGGTAGCTGCGCGTGGAACAGTACACCTGAAATGCTGTCAAAGTTTGCAAATAGACTCTAAACGTGTTGTGGGGTTTGGGTCCGAATGATTTTGCTCGCTCGCTCCGAACACAAACGTACGACGTGTTGGCAGAACCTATCTCACGAGAAAACGAAAGCAACACATCAATTCTAACGTTCAACAGAGGAATTAATAAAACTCGCGCGGCAGTGACGACAAGAGGCTATCAGGATTCCCTTCTCCGGCGCATGTAGGGGAATACGCAACACATCGTAGCGGATGTGGAACAAGCATGGGCTCCCTGCGTAACGTAAACTGCAGTAGTTCGTTCATCGGGGTTGTTCTCGATCGCAGTAACCCGTCTGTTGAACCTGACGACCCCGGTCTTGTAGTTGTAGATGGCACCACCCCTCCCCTCGTTGGTCGGGTATGCGGTGGGTTCCCTGTTTACCGCGAATTCCGCTTGACCTTCGATCACCGGCTCACCCTGACACCAGAGGAATATACAGTTGGGGACAGAGGCAACACCAAAAGGCTCCTGGTTCACATGCCTTCCTCAAGCAAACACGCGGTACGTGGATTTCGTACACGAATAGGTTCGTGCCCCTAGGACAACTTAGTAGTTATGTGAATCTGATCTCGTGGAAGACGCCTGCGCTCCTCCTTATTTAGTGATTGATTTTGTCTGTAGAGATGGCGCTGTTCTGAAAGAAGTGAGCTGTCCCCAGCAAGGTTTCCGACGCACCATTTTCCACGTACAACGCGCCACCGTCCTTCTTCTGTCATCCGAAGAAGTAGAGAGGCGATCAAGTACGTTTTCATCCTCCAAGCAAAGCCATCCGGGGGTAGCGAGCTGTAGACAATTCTCGAGACGTCCTGCTTGTCGCTTTTGGAGGGAGTAGTTACGAGACCGCGCAAAGAAAAAGAGAGTATCCTACGTCCCCAATATTTTGTTAGAATGTTGTTTGCGTCGAAGACAACGGACCAATATCCTCGATCGGAGAGAGACCTTGTCCTAAAGGTTAACCCGAACGCACTAGGACATAACTATGACCAATGAGGACGCTAGTAGCGATCGAGAGCCACATATCGCCACGGAAGGGTACGAAGGTACGCACTGGTCCAAACGCCTACCGTGGAGAAATGCAGGGCTCTTCACGGGTCAGGTCGGGTCGAGTCAGTTGACCCAACCCGACCAGCGAAATGGCTGAGCTGCCGACATCTGAGCCCACCAGATCCGTCAAAGTTTGAAAACTTTCCGGCCCGAGCTGAACCGAACAGATCCGTGCGAGTTTGTACATGACCTGACCCGCCCGATTCCGAACGACTACTGTAGTGACACGCGGGTTTTGTTGCGGGTCGCGTAACCTTCACTCGTTAGTTTTTCTCCCGACCGCGTTTTCTGCGCGCAGATCCGGTACGCGCGTCGACACAGTAAAATTGCAATACTATTAGTTTACCCCGCAGTCATGTGTGGCCTGGCAATATGTAGCAGGTGTGGATGGATGTGGACATGAACATATAGACTTGGGGCGACGTTTGAGCAAGGCACGATCGGCCACCACTGTTTTGAGTCCATCGTAGTTTGACTGCATTTGGATTGGCCGCAGCGCCTGTGGTCCTGATTGGGACCATCTCGGGAAAGCTAGCTACGTTTTCTTACGAAACACGTCTGCCGATGCAGTCAATAGCCTATCGGACTGGTGCTACGGTAGCGGGGCCATCGACGTCTTCACTACATACGGCGTTTCAGCCACTCGGGCGAGTGACTGCTTACCTCTCGAAACAAACATAATATTCGTTTTTTGTTTTTTATTTACGCAGAGCCTAAATACCACTCCCAAAGGTGCTGCATACCGTGCACTCAGAAATCGCAAATGCTTCAAACTGCAAAACGTTAGGGTGTACTGTAGTCCCTCTTCCGAGTGGAGTTGATTCGGCTGAAAAAACGGACCCTAAAGGGGGACCCAGTACCGTGGCTGTCTTGGACATAGTCGTTTGATTGATGTATAGTAGGTTGTAGAAAAGAGCAGCAGTATTATGTGCCGTGATGTTGTTCGAGTAGCAGTATGTTCAGAGCATGGGTCCGTTCTCACGGTTTCGATACGTGGTGGAATCAACCAGAATCAGTTCGTACACTTCATGTGCCGTGGAACCCCAATACACCGTAATAGTTTACCCAGCTTTTGTATTTTCCTGTACGTACGGTCATGGTGCAATTGTAGGGTGCAGAGTTATAACCAATCGACCGTGCATCACCCACTCTCTCTCACTCTCGTCACCTCCCCGCTATTTCCTCTTCGAGACCGCTGCTAATCAACACAATTTCTCCTCGGTCGTGCTTATTTCACCAGCTCTACTGAGCTTGCAGCTCATGCAACCAGTCGACCGACCCCGACTCAAATGCTTGCCTCCGCTGGTAGAATATTCGGCGCAAATACAGCAGGTCTATCACGCCGCACAAGGCTACTCGTATATCTCCAATATGTTATGAGCCTCGATTTATGTAGGCATTGAAGCGTTGCTGATCACGATTTCGACAATGCCAGCCCCGAGGTGCTTCGTCCGATGTGAGCTGAGCTGATCTAAACAGCTACCAGGGTCGATCGTCATATTCATCATCTAGAGTCTGGACTAGCTTCTAGCTCCTGAAGAACGTCAAGAACCATTCTGGTTTCGTCGCAGGGGAACGAGTCCTTGACAGCACCACACCCACACCCCTGAACTCAGCAGGAGCCCGGGGCCAGCTTCGCTGCACACCGGGATTGGTTGATGCACCCGAGTCCAACAACACAGCGGGAAACAGAGTGATGCCATACGTCCATCGTAGTCGGCGATATTCCCATGTCAATTCGTCGGTTACATGCTACGGTTCGAACGAGAACATGCATGTCTACACATCTGTGGGAGACGCGTTGATATGCCAGAACGAGCGTTGTTTGTAGTCATTTTCCATCGCCGATTGTGTGAGAGCTCGAGTTGGCAAAATTGGACTCAAGCGGACGATAAGTAGGGATGCTGAATTTCCTCCTCGATATACGCGAAAGAACGTACCGGGTGGGAGAAGATATGACACTTGCGGCAGTAGATTTCGTCGAGAAGGTTGCTGAGGTTAAGCTTCTTACGTGTTGGACTGAAACGTAAAAGTGAAATTACAACAAAATGCATAATTCGTACCTCATGTCAAGGACAGTGTCTCAAGCGCGGCGGAGCCTTCGATTTCCAGTGGAGCCAGTCCCGCAAAGGGGCTTCGCCGGGGGCCTAAAGAGGGCCGCCAGCGAAGCGAACACCCGTAGGCTAAAGTGTAAACCAAATTAACTGCACACGACAGGGTTTGATGCGCAGGGCGCGTGGATTGAGTTGAAAGACATCTTTCGACGCCAAGAGCCCTTGATGGTCGTATAAATCGCATTTCAAAATGGTTGCTTGCCAGTTTTACTTGCACACGGCTATTAAATTTGCGTGATTTGACCCCTAGAGTGTATCAGTTTGACCCATTCGGGCACTTATGATGCTCTTGGTGTGAAACGTACGCACACGTCGCGATCCCACTCCAAAATCTAACTATTTCAGGGCAGCTAGGTTGCTGATCTGTACGATCTAGCTCATGTTGCCAGGCGGAACCGAAGAATCTGCATGATCCAGTGCATGCTTCTGGGATTGGATACGTACTATCGAGATCCCGCGCAACATATCATGACAGCAGACTAGGATCGAGATGATCTAGATCATGGCCGGTCTGATGTGTGGAATTAGTCGTCATTTCCACGCTGGCTGGAGCTTTCTACCTGTCTACCAGGGGAGAAATGATACTGGTACAGCGAGTGGGATAATAGCAATGTTGCCAGTGATGGGCTTGGTAGTATGGCCTGGGCTTGAATCCTTGTTGGAGTGATGTCAGAATCGCATGTATAGACGTGTACTTAGTACATTATTCACCTAAAAAATGTGTACGAACGATTTGCACCAATGGTAGGTTTGTGGTAAGCACCACGGCGGCACCGTGGTGTCACCATGGTGTTGCCATGGTGTCTTCATGACTCACCACGGTGATGCCATGGTGTCCCTGTAGTTCATCATGGTGTCACCGTGGTGTCACAACGGTGGTGCCTTCCAGATACGATAAACCGACACGGTGACACCCTCGTAACACTATGGTGACCGGATCGTCAAGGTGAAACCATGGTGGCACAATGGATGCGCCAGGGATGACCATGGTGACCCCATGGCGACACGACCAATCGCCATGGTGATACCGTGCCCAGTCACCATGGTGAGTCATGGCGACACCATGGGGTCACCATAGTGTCACCATGGTGAGCCCATGATAACCATGGTGACACCACGGCCAGTCATGGTGAGACCACGGTGACATCATGGTGCGACCATGATGACTCCACGGTGACACCACGGTAAGCCGTGGGGACACCATGGTGACACAATAACTCACCATCGTGACGCTATGGTGTCATCATGGTGTCACCACGGTTCACCATAGTGTCACGGTGTTTGTCACCATGACTCACCATGGTGACGCCATGACTCATCATGATGTCACCAAGGCGGTCTGTCGTGTCTTAAAGGCACCACCATAGGGTGTCACCATGGTGTCACCGTGATGTCACCATGGTGTCACCATTGTGCCACCACGACATTGCCGAGGTGTCACCATGGCATCGCCGTGATGACACCTTGGTGTTACCACGACTATCCACAATGACATCATGATGCCACTGCGGATAGCCATGGTGACGCTTTGGTGAGTCCAGGATAGCCATGGTGACACCATGGTGTCACCATGGCTGCACATGGTGGTCGCCATGGCTATTAGCGTGGTGGTCTGTGATGTACCAAAGGCACCACCATAGGGTGTCACCGTGGTGCTTCCGTGGGTGTGTTTCTCCACGGGGCGCAACAAAGTAAGATAATGCACATCCCTCGCATCTATATACTGCTGTAGATACTAATATCCACTTCGTATACCCCAGGGTTCATGTCGAGTTTGCAAGCTCACATGCACGGGGTGTTTTTAGATATCGCTGCATCGCCATAGGTTCGTTGTATAAACGAGTATATGGTAGGAGTTTGTACCTCCACCACCATTCCAATTGGTCGGTCTATATCCTCTGTAAAGTTTCCAACACTTGGCATGCCTTCACTAGTTGAAAACAATCGTCTCCCACGTAACCCCTCAGTCCCTTCCCCCTTACCTCAAGCAACTGCAGAGTCTCGTACTCTGGTACTCCACCTCTGCTGAAATATTACCATAGCCAAAGCAAATATGACGCCTCGTCCATAGCAGCAAGTAGTGCTGTATAACGGTCGCCTGCGGTCTGGAACTCATTTAAGTGGGTTTGATCTCAGCATCAGTTAGAACATCCCTAGACGGCGTGACGATATCGGTCGGGGATGGTCACAGGAAGACACAAGGACCGCACACAGGACACAAGCATATCATATTGTAGTCGTAGCTCCACACACCAAGAATCTCCGTGGTAGGACCTCGCCGTAGAGTAACGCGATCCGATCGTAGAACGACGTAGTATGCAGATCCCTGGCGGTCAAATACCATCTCCGGATATCCCGCTCCACGGCTTATACGCCATAACACCCAGCAACTAAAAACCCCATAACAGTGACTATACACTTCTTAGTCTCCGTCTGTCCACAGCGATATCCCAAGGCCAACCAATAACCCCCCTGATTGGTGATCGATACACCTCGTCGTTATGAGAATATGGATTCTTCAGTCTACTATCACTATTAATAGTATCTAGTTGATTCGTAGTCACTATCCTGAGTACACTACAGCAAGGATCTTAGTCTAGATGCGGATAAATACAATATTCGGGGAAACAAAGTTTGTTACTTCCCGTCGGTCTACTGTATATTCAAGTTGTAACTAGCTTGTCACCATAAGTATCAAGGCACATTAAATATAACGTTAGGGGGACGTTACATAGAACGGTGCAGGCAACATTGACCGACTATCGGCCAGTACGACAACCCATAGAGTAAATCTTCCGGTAGCATGGGCATTGTTCCGTAAGAATCAAGTGACGGCCACGCTCACCTCGATCACTACTGACTTCTCCTGATTTCTCCTGTCTTTTCCTATCTTCTCGTACTTTCTCTTCTCTTATTTTCCTATGGCCACATAAGCTCCAAACAATGTATTCTCTTCTTCTTCAGAAGTGATTTTTACAGACACTTCGGTGCCACCTCTATCATCTCTCTTCACAGAGACAGAGCGTCGACACGATTCATTCCTTAAGGTAATGGGCCTCGCCGTTTGATCTACACATCGACTGGCAGCAAGAAACGGCGTCCCGCTGAGTTCGTCACGCTCTTCCAAGAAATTCGAAGAACGGCGGGCGCTTTCTACAGTGCGGAATAACTTTCTTCAAAAATCAAGATCAGCCTCGACATCAAGGCAACACATCAACGTCAACTACATCAGGGATATTAAATATGAGAGCCTGTTTTACGTTTTCACGCGCGAAACAGGCAAGGAAACTGCTTTCGCGCTCTACGCGAGAAGCAGTTATGGAGACTGCTAGCGTTATCACGCGTGTAGCAAGCATGGAGTTCGGTTTTACGCTGTTTAACACGCGCGAAGTCGCCATCAAAACCGTTTCTTCAAGCTACCTAGTATTACGAAGTACGTACAGGTATTTGTCCTCGTGAAACTTTAATTAATATGAAGACAAGACCACACAGCTGTAACGTGCAGCTAGGTCGTTGACGACTTGGCCACTCTGCGCAGCATCAGGGGAACCACGTCCTGCCTAAACGGGCAATCCTGCTCGTAAAGGACATTCACGCCTTCACACGGCATTCACCTCCAGCAACTTATTTTACGCTCTTACGCTCAAAGCTAGTGTCAGACTCAATCGGAGGAAATCTATTTTTCTTCCAGCAACTGCTCTCACGCGTTCAAGGCGTGGAGCACATATTCAGACTCCGAATACAGCATACTCTCAATACCAAGCGTAAGTACGCGGAGGCGTTATACGTTTGCATAGCAGGTGCGACCTGATCGTACTGCACTTGCCAGATCATCGTCACCAAAATTGCTTTGCGCGCAAAAGATGATCGATGAGAACATTATCTTTCCTTGCAGACAAACTGTCTTGCTGTGACTTGCACCAAACCAACCAACACGACAACAAGGCGTATACGGTTTTGCGGATGTCACGTTCGTCTCGGTCAACAACGCCAACACAACTTCAATAGTAGTGCTCAAGCCAGCACCACTATCGACAACACCAGTTTCATCAGCTATCATCAGAACGAGTACTCGTACAACAGCAGCACCAGCGACCTACGAGTACAACAGCTATACAACTAGTTCGTATCCTATTTCTACGTCTCGCAACATCTGCTGCAACTACCACAGCTACGTCGCGTTCTTCTACTACCGTGACTACAGCTATCAGGATTGCATCTACAGCAGCTTTCTTCTTGTGTTCGTCGTAACATCATCTGCAACCACAGCACCCACGACTACTTCAGCAGCGTGGGACAATGCTCAACGCGGGCTTACCTCTCAGGTACCTCAATCTCCGGGATACACATCTTCATAGCAAATAATCCATCATTTCAAATTAGAGCTGCATATCCAAATCAGCGAGGATCATACGGCCATCTACATCTCATGCATCAGCCAGCGCAGCGAGACCAGCACCAATGCTTTCATCATACACATGGCAGCCAGCATCTCCAGCACATTATGGACTAGGTAAGTACTTCGCGAGCTTTGATGAGTAGGTCAAATTGGCTTTGCCCCGACTTTTGGGGAGATTGCTCGATTTGAGAGTTCGATAATTGTCTGTTGTACTCTTCTTTCGGGGATGAAACTTAAAATTACGCCGCATATTCAGTGGTAAAATATTAATCTGGATGGGATACGGGACATCACGGCAATACACCAGAGCACCCTGAGCTGAGCCGTTGGACACCTTCACGACCACCATTATCAGGTGTACACAATCATCATCTCCATCATCATCATAATCAGCAGCAGCACTTTGCAACCATATATCTACGAGTACTACATCGTTCTGCTCCTCTTCTTCGCCAACAACAGTACAACTGTACAAGTTTTTCATGAGCAGCAACCGCAACAACAACACAGCAACTCACCAGTGGAGCATAGGCACCTTTGACGCAACGAGCTACCATTAGGTCGTTCTATATAGGCTTTTCGTACTTGCTCTCTCCGAGGGTAGTGTTAGTTACAACGTATTTTTGTTTCCTTCATTTGCACTGCTGTACAACATTCGCACAATACGAGTAATACAAGTATACCAGTATCACACAAGCTCATACAACTGACAGGCATGCACACGTTTTGCTTACCTGACTTTCGACTACCAGTACATGTTATTTTGAGTTTAATATTTTCGGCTCTGTTGTTTAGCTTTCTTTGAGTGAGTGCGTATCGTAAATGCTGACTCACGGAACTGGATGTGATAACATGCACATTTTAGTATAACGCTGGACATACGCAAATACGTCCACAGTTTCTCATCTATTTTGTTTCGATTTTGTATTTGTTCTAGGATCACGTTGAGGGGGCGTACTACAGTAATTGTACAACATATACTTTCTGACGATTTATTTTTCTAGGGCATAACTCGCTGATCAACAAAGCAGCATCACGATATAATATTTTGTGGTACGACTCTCCTCATAGTTTATTGCTTGATGTACTATTTGTATTCGTATGCTTTCTTTCGAATATGCACGTACACACACAAAACAGTAGCGCTGGACCAGCTTCCACAGTTCTGTCTATCGATAGGTTTCATGTAGCTCTAGGTATTCAGGGGGCGAGTTGAACACGCAGCAGATTGGTCTGCGCTTATCTAGAGTATTTCTCGCTAGTAATTGCACCAAGCGTATTTTGTTACATGATTTCACTATTATTACAGCTGTTAATATAACAGGCCAGAATATGTTGTTCCATTCGTATTTTGTTTCTTTGGGTAGCATGATTACACCCACATTGCCGCTGTTCATACACAGGCCTGAATATGTTGTCATCCCTTTGTGTTTTGATTCTCTGAGTAACATGGTTATATCCATATTGTCGCGGTTCATACACAGGCCTGAATATGGCGTACGATATGTTTTTAATGTTTGGAGTATCAGGTTCCTCTGGCTACCGGCTTCTCATTAAGGGGACGTGTTGGAATATGGACTCTGCAGTGCACTATCTCTAGTATCTAGTTGATTCGTAGTCACTACCGTGAGTACACTATAGTAATGATTTTAGTCTAGACGCGGATAAATACACAGGCCTGAATATGGCGTACGATATGTGTTTAATGTTTGGAGTATCAGGTTCCTCTGGCTACCGGTTTCTCATCAAGGGGGCGTGTTGGAATATGGACTCTGCAGTGCACTATATCTAGTATCTAGTTGATTCGTAGTCACTACCGTGCGTACACTATAGTAATGATTTTAGTCTAGACGCGGATAAATACCGTCTGAAAGGTTCTCTGGCGCTGACGAGTTGTTGTACTCCGCAGTACCATACTGTTATTATGTGGTAAACTGTATAGCATGGATGATACGAAACATGCCGATATAATCGTAGTAATATACGGAGGAACGTGTGTGTCCCGCCCCCGTCCCTCCCTCCCCCCTCTACCTAGTAGTAGCGGAGTGTTGGACAAACGTGGTTACGTATGTACGTATGAGGTACAGGTTCTAGCTTTCAGTGAGCAAAGCATGCACTCAGTACGAAGGGGGGCTGGTTTGAAAGTACTGTAGTTCGAGTGGACGAATGCTGTCGTTGACAAAATGTTTTAATCAACCACTCCTGTTGACAAGCAAGTCTTGTTCTCGAAATAGTGTGACTTGACATTTAACGAGTAAACGATGTCGGCATCGTACGAGAGGCATGCTGGTCAGCCTTCGTTGTGGGTTCAGCAAGTATTTCGCTTGTCTACATTATTGTTTTGCAAGCATCTGCGCCTCGAGAAACCCGACAGCGTGTGGGGAGGAGCCAAACGTTATGAACTGTTTAGGCTGTCTGCTTCTGTTTCCATAAGAACAGTAGTACATCTGATGGAGTTTGATATGGAGATGGCAGAGTAAGTGACTCCGGGTGGTTGATGCATGATAAATATGGAATGAATGAGTATCAAGCGAGTATCACATACCAGATATGATACATGTCTCGCAGCTAGTGAATCGTAATGTGTGCGGTGTATTATGCAGGTGTCGAGTTTCAGTTTGCGTTTTCGTACACAGCTTACGACGATTGAACGTATCGCGCTTGACTTGATATTTTCGATGAATATCCATGTGTCTTCAGCAGCTGCAGTTCTGTTGCAACCTGAGTATTTGGAGGTGCATGTCGGTGAACGATGCGATGTCATACCTAGGCGTGCTACGGCTTAAGGAATGAATCATGTCGAGGCTCTGTCTCTGTGAAGAGAGATGGCAGAGGTGGCACCAAAGTGTCTGTAAAGATCACTTGTGAAGACGAAAATACATGGTGTGGAAAGGCGCTTATTTTGTGGCCATAGGAAAAGAAGAGAAGAAAAGAGAAGAAGAGAAAGGAAAAGAAAGGAGAAAACAGGAGTGATCGAGGTGGGAGTAGCCGTCACTTGATCCTTACTGCAGCGCATGGAGCATCAAAACCCATCGCCATCGACGGTGCCGGTGCTGATGGCAGTGCCGAAGGTCGTTGGCGTATACATTATCGAATGTTTATATGTATAATGAAGCCAAATAGAGCTAGCCGACTAATCAACTAAAAGTCAGTTAGTTGGCTAGCTTGCCAACCAAGCCGGGAAGTTCAGCCAACCCACAGCCCTATCGAATATGATTCCCCGATGCCTCCAACGTTAAAGAGTAGGCCCGTCGAGAGATCCATCTGTCAAAGGTAGATGTCCATTACATAACCTATACGTGTATGCAGCACACTGGGTACGCTGCCGTACATGGTTTAGATGAACATTGCTTTGAATATGGAAGAGGTACACCCTTGGGGCGACATTGATCAAGCAACGTGTTGAACGAGATACGAGTGACTAGGTTGTCGTAGATAGCAGATATTACCGTACGAAGATATTTAGAAGGTATACCTGGTATTACACTGTAGTTAGATATCCTGGGTCTTCTGAATACGTCGTTGTACATACGAGGTGTAAGCCGATGCACCATATCACAGATAAGAGACGAACAGAAGCGTTTGTACACCCCTATTCAACTCTTCACACCTGCATCTGATATATCTGCAGTTCATAGAAACATATGGTTGTTTGGCCCGACCAGCACCCATTTCAAGTGATCTACCATCATCGTCGAGATCATCATCAGTCAGGTTCGAGGTCATCTCGCCACAACTGACTCTGTGTTGGCCTCTGAAGACCGTTATCGGTCAGCCATCTGAGTGCATTGTCACAGTCTGACATCCGAAGGGATTTTTCGGTAGACGTTAACCCCTTTAGAGCCGGAAACGGTTTTGGGAACAAAATGACTTGAAAATAGTGTGGGATCGTTTTTCCGGTGGTGAAAGGGTTAAAACATGTCAACCACTTCCCCCCCGTGTATTATTAACAGCATTAACTGAGGATACAAAAATATGGGCGCAAAACACAGCGTCGTTCGATGTCGACATCTCGTCGTCTGTTCTTTTTGTCATACGTAGTAGGTTGTTTTTACCCCAGCGGTTAGTACGTTCTACCCAACATGCTTTCCCAGAAGATGACCGTGATAAGAAGCAAGCTATGTTCAATGAGTTCCCCAGACCCATTGCCTTGGATAAAGTCGGTAGTGATTCGTTGCTTAGATCCGCCACCGCGAACAACGCGCTATGGAAATCCCCCCATAGAGACTTTTCACTTAAATGGGAGCGTGCCACAGGCTTTGTTCCCTTGCTACGCTACTGCTTGTAGTTATGTTGTCTGGGTGTCCGTTCGTACCTAGAACATAATGTTTTCAGCAGGGCAACATTACTCCTTTTACCCCACGCATTGTCTGCCTTGGTAGATCTCCTTTCGCTTAAATGAACGTTTCAAACTTGGACGGTGATGTTGGACATTGTCCACACACCCAAGGTGCCGGAACATCACATACTCCGTTTCGTTTGATTCAACACCACCTGTAAATGTTGTCGTGTTTTTGGCTTGTGCTGGGGTTGCCTCCTTCACACGCGCGGCAGGATGGCGGCGGCAATTCCATACGTGACAGTGACACCATCATGTCGTTCAACAAGGTTGCGGCTTACATCGGAAACGGGTGTTTCGATGTGAGTGCTCTCTGGAGCGCGTGTGGTTTCCGTGCGATCCAAATCACGGCCTCTATGTAAAGACCATTTATTGCTATCGGACCTGTAGCCACCAGGAGAAGGGTACCTGCAGAACCGTATAATAACCTCCGTTGTCCTGAGGTTGCGGTCGTTCTGGTTGTGTACCCAACTCTGTGGGGCTGTGTGGTTAACCATTGCGTTTCCATTTGGTGGTATTATCAGCGTTGCATGCATTTTCTCGTGGAACAAAGGGGGAGCAATCTACAGCATCGGACCGCTCAGTCTGATGGGCGCTAGCCTGTTCGAGAACAACAGTGCTTCCAGCTCTGGCGCCAGCGGGTCCAACGGTGGAATTTACAACGCAGGAAAGGGATCTCCCGTCACCGTGACACGGAATTTACAACGCAGGAAAGGGATCTCTTGTCACGGTGACGGGAGATCTCTTACCCTCAACGACCAAACGTTGCTCCGTTGCGCCCACTGTTTAGAGCACAAATCACTTGGAATTAGTGTGGGACTTATTCTGCAGCACCCAGTGCATGGAAGTGTTGTGCCAATGTGGAGCTGATGCGTCACAGCACAGGACCACCGAAGAAAGCAACAAGCGATCCTGTGCTTATATGGGTGTTCCACGTATTTTTACGCTTCGATCACGGGTGTTATCCAACCGTAAAACGCCAAAGCGTTGTGGTCATATCGCCTCGTATTATTTCAGGGCATTCCCTCTCGCCCTCAGGTTCGGTGTCGACCACACCTTCGATAACAACTGGGCCTACTACGGGGGCGACCATTAACAATGGCGACACGTACGTGCTACGATAGGGGTGTTGTTCCATGTTTGTCTAAGGTCCCCCACTTGGGGTGCTCTGTACCTCATACAAAACTCAAGATAAATATTGTGACTTTAACCCGATTGACTAACCCATGGCGTAGGTACACAGCTGGAAACATCGTGAGGGGTTTAGTCAGCCTCCAGGAAACTGGGGTAGTCGAAAAGGAGGAGCCGTTGGCATACGTGAAAAGGGCTGTGTGGGGAATGCTGTACGCTGACGACGCAGGAATTGTCTC
>JAYJME010000616.1:0-21107 GCA_036873775.1 Costaria costata | reverse complement strand
CCCCCCCCCCCCCCCCCCCCCCCCCCCCCCCCCCCCCCCCCCCCCCCCCCCCCCCCCCCCCCCCCCCACGCTACCGCTACCGACGGCTATACCGACGACGGTGTCGCGGAAACAGGCACCGGCTCAAGGGGGTACGCTACCGCTACCGACGGGTATACGGCGCACCATACTTGGGGGGGAAGGGGCGACCACGGGGGGAGGGAGGTGGGGTACGACGCATTTCTTTCGGCGTGGAAGCAGCTCTACCAACAGCAAAGATCAGGCGACCGCCCATCAGGTTTACCCCTGTTGAGTCCAGTACGATTTTCTCCTTCTCCGGGACAGTGTGCAGTGACAGGAGGGTAACTTTCAATCCGAGCCGGAAAAATACATTTCGAGAGTCACTCGCACATCTCCCCGGCCATGGAAGTTCAAATATAACGCCCCTACGTACTCTACCACAAGTTCAGTGCCATCGCCAATATAAACCTTCGCATTCTTGGGGGAGGAAGGCGAACATCGTGCAAGCAATCGGGATTCGAGGTCGTGTGGGCTGTTGCACCATCGTCAGCTGTCCAACCCTAACCGCCAACACCCAAACTATCAAGATGACCATGAAATGCAAGGTCTGTGACCGCAGACTGTGCAATCGGGAAATGGAACGGCTCATCGGACGGCGCGTACTGCTGCGACGGCTGCTGCTGTTGCTGATGTTGCCGGAATTGCTGCTGTGCTGAGCTACTGGCATTTCTGCTTATGCTGCTGCCGGAACTGCTGTTGTTGCTTCTCGAATTGCTGCTGATGATGATACTGCTGCTGCTGCTGCTACTGCTGCTGAAACTGCGGCTGCTGCTGCTCAAATCGCTGCTGCTGTTGTGGCTGGTGCTAATGCGGCTAGAACTGCTGCTGCTGCTGCTGAGGCTGCTGTTGCGGCGGCTCTGGTTGGACAGTTGGAGCGGAAGGGGGAGTGGGAAGCAACCGCGCGGCACTCATCGTTACGTGACCATGGGTATAGTATACATTGCATGGCGGGTTGGGGTTGCAAGCGAGTATAACGGTCGCACGGCAATGCTGCTCTGTGTGGTATATCTGCTTGCATACGGCGCAACGCGGAAGGGGGTCGGCGGGGCGGATTTCCGGCTCGCTGTCTTGTGGCCGTCGTGAATTCCGAGGGTATTTGGCAGGGAAAGTGAGCTTATTCCCCGGGGGTGTCGCTTGGGGCCCCACGAAACGAACGGCACCTGCGGCCACGGGGAAAGCTGTGACTGGTTTTCGTCGCCCCCATTAACGCGCGAAACGTACTTCGATCGCTTTTTCTTGGGCCCTCCGCGGTGGTCCCTCGAGCAACCACCTCCCCAGCCCTGACCATTTTCTCCAGCCTTGGCTATGCTGCTGCTACTGATGTCCGCCTACCCAGCGTTGGCCGTATTGTTATTTCTGCTGCTGCTGCTGCTGCTGCTGCTGCTGCCCGGCTTCCCAGTGCGCCGCCCCACCTTTCGCCCCGTTGACGTACCCCGTACTATCTGCCCTGGCCGCACCCGCGTGGTGTCCGGGGGTGGGGAAATCCCCGCCTCTACTGGACCCGCCGTCGCGAGTTGTGACCAAACATGCGTTGTGCCATTCCCCGTGTTCCCCTTCCTAGCCTCTAGTTCCCGGTAAGTGACTCACACCCGGGACTGTATCTTGGATAGGGTCAGATGCCCGTCATACTGGTACATCTTCTTATCAACCTCGCAATCAGACGACAAACACTGCAACGAGTGAAAGCTAGCCTCGCGGTCGGACTTGGCAATCCCTACATTTGCGAGTGTCTCTCAAATAATGTGCATGCGTTTTAAGTATAGGCAGGGGATCCCACCATAAATGCCTGCTTGTCTACGTGTACCTGCTTGTCGAGGTCGTCGGTGAGTTCGAACGTCCTCCTATTAATAGTCTCCGCCACAGCTAGACTAGGGCTGCCAAGATCGTAGGTTTTGTGCAACATGGAGGAGTTGCTAATAGCATGTGCGATACCATCCCACAACCACCTCTGGTCTCGCTACCCCTTGGCAGAGCTTCAGCTCCTCCCTGCTATAGGCGTTCGGCCCCTGAAACACAATCGGGTCATTCGTCCCCTTCACCACATGGGCACGCCTATTCGTCACAAACCAAGAAATTACCTAGTTTAGCAAAACAAAATAGGTCATCACTCTACCATTGTGCTTCGGAGAACGTTTCCCCAAGACCAACCAAAAACGTGCCTGGTCGAGCAATCTGCTCTGATGATGCCATTCCTCCTCCGTCCACTCCGCTGCAGCCCCTGCAATGCCTGTCACGCCACCTCCAGCTGACCTCTCATCTCGGAAGCAGCTGTCTCAGCTCGCACTGTCCTGGCCCTTTCTTCTGCCTGCCCCTCCGGAACCTCAATTTGGACCCGCATTGCCAGAAGCTTCTCTGGCGGGCGGGCGAGGTATTCATCACGTCCCTCTCTTCCGCCTTCAGGCGGAGACTCCCTTCGCACTCCTGCGCTTTTCGCCTCTTCAAGGCTTGGGTGCTGGCGACCAGTACCGCTGCGGTACTAGCGCCCCCGCCCTGACCGAATACGGGACAGCCTCCGCAATGCCGCCGATCTCCTGGGGTCCCGCTGAACCATACATGGCCAAAAACCCAAAATATCTCACTAATCCTTGGGTGGAGATCAAAATGTACCGGCGGGTCCCAACCAGTGAGCAGGTCCAAGTACAACTTGGAACAACACCGCATAGCTTGTCCAATGCTCAATTGGTGTGATGGGTCGGGCCGGGAAGGGTCATAGACGGGCGCTCATGGTGGTAGGACACAAAGGGTACACATGTATGGTTGGGTTGACATACGAAGAGCGTTGGAACAGGCACTTCCCGAGCATGAAAAACATCAGGGAGAACATGCCTGTTGTCTCTATGCACTCCTCCGTACGGTTACATTAGTATCTCGACACCGAGTACACGAGTACAAACAACACATCCCATGGTATACTTCGCGGGATAAACACTCCCATGGCATATCCCATGGGGCCTCCATGGAATATCCCATGATCTTCCATGGGGTATGCCATGGGGTAAACAGCTCCGATGGGATGTGTCATGGAATACCCCATGGGATAGTCCATTGGGGAATCCATCCCATGGGATTCCCAATGTGGTACCCCTTGGAATACCCCATGGGCAATCCCATGAGACTTCATCGAAGCCTTAATGCCATGGTGATTAATTGTTGTATCTCATGGGATAAATGATATAATGAGATTTTCCATGGATCATTGATATATCATGGCACGTTTCATATGTAATTCCATCGTGCACCCCATGGGGTATCATGGTACAAATGCTCACATGGGTATCCTATGGGCTTATTAGGACTAATGGCACGTCCCGTGGAGTACCCCACGGCATATCTCGTGGGATACTGTATCCGGTGCAGTATCCCATAAACTCCCATTGTGTGTCCCATGGTGCATCTCATGGGATTGCTGGGATCCCATGGCACGTCTCACGGTTTATCCCATTAAGTATCCGATGGTATATCCCATGCGATAAACGCTTCCATGGGACGTTCCATGGGATCGTTTGGATTGTATGGCGCGCTGCATGGGTATATCCATCGTGTAGTCCATAGAGTACCCCATGGTATATCTCGTTGAATAAAGCTCCCATGGGATGGTCCATGGATAAGATCCTTGGGACCCTATAGGCCTGCCCGTAGGGTATTCCATCAAATAACCCGTCCCACGAATTCTTCCATGGAGTACGCCGTGGCTCACATCAAGGAATGCCCCATGGGGAAACACATGGGACAAAAACTCTAGTGAAGTAGCATACCATGGTATGGTGTACCCATGGGTTATGCCATGGGGTATCCGTTGGGGTGCCTCATGTGACACCATCGTGTGGCCCATGACATCTTCCGTGGGGTATCCCTTCGGCATCCATGGGATAGACGCTCCCATGATGTAAGATCTGGGGCATCTCATGCAGTACCCCATGGTGCATTCCATGGGGTATCCCATGGTTCATCCGATGGTTTACCCCACGGGAATTGCCACGGTATCCCATGTGGTGCCCCATGGGACACCCCATGCGGTACCAAACGGTACCGCTTGGAGGAGCATTTATCCCATGGGACAAGGCGCGGTTTGCCCCATCGAATCCCATGGTGCGCACTCCATGGGATAAACACTCCATCACGTCGTACATTCCATGGGATATTCCATGGTGTAGTGTGCCCCACGTGCTACCCCATGAGGTGTGTAATGGTACCCCCATGGGGGGGGCTGTGGTATGTCATGGGGTGCCCCAAACTCCATGGAGGAGTATTTATCCCATAACGTATGACATGGTTTGCCCCGTGGGATACCCCAACACTGCTGTGGTGTAGCTCGTGAAGTATAGCACGGGGTATATAGTACATCTCATGTTATATGTCTTGATATAGTGCACCCCTCGAGCTAACCAATGGTGTGCCCAAGTTCGACCCATGGGGTGGCCAATGGGGTTCCCCGTGGAGGAGGATTTGTGCCATGGGGTATGCCGCCGTTGGCAGCATGGGATGACCAGGAGGTAATCCGTGGGAAAATGGGCCACCCCATGGCGTAACCCATCGTACATCCCACGGTATAGTGTGGCCCACGGTGTGCTCCATGGGGTATGCCATGGGATATCCCATCGGGTGCCCTACGGTGATGCATAGGGTGGCCCATTGTTCCTGCCGTGGAGAGCCCCATGAGGTATCCCGTGGGACATCGTAGCATACCCCATGAGGTATCTCGTGGGGTGCCCCATGAGGCATCCAACTTTTGAAAGAATGTAATCACCGCTCCATTGTCCTTTCCCACTGCGCTCGTACCAGGACTGCGTCAACCAATTAAAAAAATACCCCTGCCACGGTCCTCGAGTTCCCTCCACCTCTACCATCGGGACCTCCGATTTCCCCGGCAGTGGCTGCACCTTTCGTCCCGTCAGCAGTGATGTTTTTACGTGTGCCATCGTTCGAGCCACGCCTCCAACAACACCGGGTCGATGCCCGCGTCGTTTTTCGCCGAGCGTGCTTCGCGACGCTGAATACCAACCACCACGCCCCGGGCTCACTCTCGACCAAAACTGTAATGGCATGTCCACCAATGCGTGGTCTGCCGATGCGTTTATATTTACAGATTGCCGTACACACGGTCGGAATATGGAATATCGGCACAGGCACAAGCAGAAAAGCAGCACTAACCCGCAAGTTTTTAGCGGGCTTCTCACGGGTAGACAATCGACAACGACAAAACACGGGTATATTCGCGGTTCATGGCAATTCGGCCCATGAGAAATCCGTGTCTCACGGATTTCGGCCCGGTCCAGCCCGCCCCGCGAGATTCTCTGATCACGGGCGTCGGCCCAGTCGGGCCCGTAAGATTTTCAGATTGGCGAACCCGGCACGGCCCTGCCCTGCCCAGCCCGTGAGATTTTCAGGTTTTCAAGCCCGGTCCAGACCGGCCCGCGATTTTCAGAGAAGTTCAAACCCAACCCGACCCGGCCTGCGAGACAGTCAGATTTTCGAACCCAGCCAGGACCGGCCCGTGGTATTTGTTCCGCCGTCGGCCCGGGCCGTGGGCCGCGGGCCGGCCCGTAAAGATCTCTCTGATGAGATACGTCCATAAACAAAGAGAAATCATCCCCCACGGCCGGCCCGTAAAGACCCCTCTGATGAGATACGTCCATAAACAAAGAGAAACCATCCCCCGCCTCCCGCCATTCACCTTTCCATTTTCCAGGTCCAGTTCCAGCGCGACGCCGGGAAACCCGTGTCGCTCGCCGAAAGCTACCCCTATTCGATCGCCGTTCATGCAACAAGATTTTCTCTGAAGAACTTCGCCGCCACCCCCATGTCTCCATCGTGCTGAAAGTCAAAGCCCTACCCACTAAGATACGGATACTCGTACGGTTGGTCGCCAAGCGCCTGAAAAAGAGGCCGATATTTTTCAGGAGTTCCAGAAGCAACGGAGGCTTGTGTGAGGCGGAAGAAATTATTAAATTATTAGACCGCCGCTGACTGTTCGCGCAGCACCACGCCAGACCCACCGCGAAAGCACTCCGAGAGCAGGACGGTGCTGCCTGTCTACTCTGAGAGCTGGAAGGGGTCGGGAGCAAGAGAGTTAGACACGCAGGCCTACTCTACTTCGCGTCTACCGCTTTGCTCTCAAGTGGGATACGTATATAGCTTAGAAACGGCCCAGCAGCAGCAGCCGGAGTGTTGCCTCGTACCTGCGCTGCTCTGACATGGCCCCCACATGCTGTTCTGCTGCCTTGCCCCCAAGGACTTGCAATCATGCGTTCGCCGCGCAACCGCATCGACGATCACGAGCGTGTGGTGCCCTCGCCTTTCTCCTCCTTCTGGGTCCCGTGCGGGCCTCCTCAGCGCCGAGAATACGCCGCAGAGTAGGTGGAGAAGTACCCTTTCAAGGCGGCAAGAGCGTTGCGGGGTTTGTCGTCAGGGCAGCTGTGCCTCGAGGGTCGAACGCCAGGGGGGGGTTGAGGTACTCGTCAAAACACGTAGAGTCGCGGAATCGGCCGCAGTCCTCGCGTGTTCGGGGAGCGGCGTCTATGGCTGTGAGCGCGGGGCTCGATGCTGAAATCGTCAGTCAACAAAGCAGGTGCGACGTTGATGGAGATCTTCATCCTGACTTCGTAAATCTTGGTTTTCCATCGATCGTGCGTCATCTATTTCATGCTTGCTGCGGCAACACACAGCAGCAGAAGCAGTGGGCAGCAGTAATACTCGCAGTAATAGGTACTGCTGTAGTGTAACCTGCAACCTGTAGGACCGTTGCGATTGAGGTACGGTGGGAAATGCCGCGACGAGATTCGTGCAGATTGAATGTCTGCCGTGCTGATGCAGCCCGTAGCGGGGGGCTGTAGGATTGAAGTTGGATGTCCCCGAACAACGATTAATCCCTCGCTGGTGCATGTTTTTCAGCACATTGTTCATGTTCAACCTGGCTTCAGTATTATACGTACCTGTACACCCCTTACCCCAGGGGTACCTGGTACTGCTGTACCCGGTAACTCCAACCAGAGTGTGTCCAGCAGTGCAGTGCCTATTTTACAAAGAAAACAAAAAATACGTCAGCTGTGAGCTGTGAGTTCTCTTTAGTGTATGAACTCCTGAAGAAGTGATGTGCGTCTTGGCATGAAAATGCGTCCACCTACCCTGCGTACGTGCCGTACTTACATCTTGCACGACTGCACACCTGACAACCTACGAGTACTCGTAGCCGCTTTTGGGTTGTGCGTTACTACTGTTGTGTTGTATCTCGAGTTCGCAGTCGATATGTCCATGTACCAGAAGGCAGCTTGAAACAGACACGACAGTAGTCAAACGCAGGAGGGTGGTCGTCTACTGGTCGTAGACCAGCACCTCCGTTATTCCTGGTTCTGACGCCTTCGCGTCAAGGTTAGCAGAGCTTCTTGTAGTCGGCACCGCTGGCGGGGTGCGATTAGCTTTCCGGTATGCCATCATGATGTTACTTACAGGTTGGCGTTCATCGTTACGCTCAAACTACAAAATAACCTCGCGCCCTACTATTTAATATCAAAGTGTTGTTCTATCTTATTAACATTAATGGTGCGAATATATAGGCGGAACAACCTGACTTCAGTACGAACTGCTGTCAGCTGCTTTCCTGTCTCATGTCCCACATACCATCAAGCACAATGCAACAGTACACGTAGTACGTATTGATAGACGGAAACGCGTCGAAAAAAGTGACGAAGCAGCCCCTTTTAGAGTCGGAAACGGTTTTTGGGGACAAAACTACTTGGAAAATAGTGTGGGCTGTTTTTTGCGGTAGTGGAAAGGTTAACAAGTACAATGCGCAGGCAGCAGCATGGTACGAGTCATGCTGCTGTGCGCTCGCCCTAGGCGGTTGGATTAGACCGCGCCCGGCATGTGTTTGGCGTTTGGTCGCTTTTTCGGGATCCCAACAGAGTTAAAAGCATTACTGCTCGTGCTTCTGTTGTATGCCTGAGGGTACGCTGCCATACGCACTATGCGGTCTCTGTTCCAGCTACCACTTACAATGAGATCTCGCAAAGTAAGAGTGCACGCTGTACCAGGAGGTTTAACCTTCGCGCATCATTGTGGCACGGGACGTGCTCGCCACACGAGCACTTGAGAGGGGTTCTGAACAGCACCTGTCATAAACAAACACGAAGAGCAGATACCCAAACTCGTGCACACGGCCCAAGGACGTCGTTTCAGCATACGTATCTCATCTACCTCTTGTGCAGGCAAGCAAGCATGAGCAGGCGCCACGACGACTCGATGCTACGTAGAGCTCGGGTCAGCCTACGGGCTTATCCAGCGCCGCCCCCGTTCGACTGTGTTACCGATTATTAGACCTGACGTGCCGTATTGTATTCCTAGGCACGTGCTCTCAATGTTTCGATCTTCAGTGTGCACAAGCAGAACGGGCCCACTCATGCGGGTGGATCCGTTTCATGCCTCGATATTATCTTACGAAAGTCGCCTGCATGCGTAATTCTGAAATTCTGGAATTGGTGCCGCATCCGAGCAGGCGCCTGGGGAAGGCCCGGGAGCGATTACTGGAGGCAACGGGCGATTATGCGCTACCTCACGGGGGACAGCTGGACGAAATCACTGGCGTTCGGAAGCAAACCAGGGTCAGGGATCTGCAGTTCAAGGTTTGACGCAAAGTTGCTCATAGGCAGATAGATATTAGAGGGTGACCACAGTAGTGACTACCAGTACGTTGTAAGGTCGACCAGGCAAAGCTTACGTGGCAACCCTTCATGCCCGGGTGGCTCGTATCAGCGGGGCGTCATTTTTGCGGTCCAACTGTGCCTGCAAATGCAAGCCGCGCTGCCAAGCATCCCACCACCCTTCAGACTTGAAACTTAAGAATATCCCCACGTCCGCGCTTGTATTTGTGTCGGTACTTAAAATGTGCCGGATGTTTTCAGACAGGAAGGAGTACCTGTATCAGCACCGCCGTCCGCACGGCGCTTTGAACAGTGGTGCGCTTCTCATTTCGTCTGACTAGTTTTCGTACACTGCATTTGAATGCGCGGCGTGTGATCTCGGTGTTGTATGGTTTCTGTTCATAGGTTGCGGAGCCTGAGACGAGATACGATCCGATTCGTATGGAGGAGCAGCTGTTCAAGCAGCCCGTCAAGTGGCTCGTGAGAAACGTCGAGCTTTTCGTACCCCTTGGAACCTTCGTGGCCAAGGTTATTTTCGACATCCAGGTATATACGAGGCTCCAGTACCCGTATATATATACACACACAGGTTGCCCCTGTGGTCTATTACGGGGGACCTTTAGTTAATAGGACCTAATGCAGACACAATAGGACCTACTATTAATACTGTAGACACCAAAACCTATGGATTTCCCTATTTTTGCTAACAAGATTTGGTCCTATTTACTGTTGATCCCGCGTAACAGTAGATAGCCTCGAATACTACTAGCTTTGATGTCACGGGTTCGAATCTCCGTGCAGTGTGGTGTTTTTATTTCTCGAAAGACACCAATTATTGCCGAGAGCGTATTAATAGCGTGGGTAAGCAAAATTCGACGCGAGTCGACGAGGGCAGGAAGTGCCGACCCCTTCTCGCGATGAAAACGTCAAGGCTAAGGGGTACCGTAGGGGGGAGGGGGGAGAAGAGCCTGCTACGCGACCCCGGATCTGAGTTCCGACTAAAATGGGAGGGGCCGAGATATACATATACACTCGTGTGGAGGACAGGTTTTGGGGAAGGTTCGTAGAATGATCGTCACACATGTAAGATTGGAAGATACGCCGGTAGTTCCAGCTACTATCCGAGAATCTTCCGATCTATCGGCAATAATCGGATCATCATGATACCGATAGAAGCCGATGTCATGCCGAAAGAAGCCTTCACGGTTTGCTCGAGCTGGCACTCTCTCTCTTTCCCCTGCCGATAACGCAAGGGAGGCTCTCTCCTCGCCCCAAATATGAAGAAAGAAAACTGCAGCCTCCGGTAGCAGGTTAAAGCTACCACGTCATCACTAGTCTTCACGGGATTAGCAACCTCCAGACTCGTACTGTATTATTTGATATGATACGCATGATAACACACCCCCTCTGTCGAATTTCCTATTAATAGTAGTCTACTATTAATAGCTGATTTTGACGACACCCCGGAGAGTGCAAACGCCGAGCGATGATTGGTCTGTTGGTCTATGGAAAAAAATCGACGAGATATTTCCAAAGCCAGTATAAGGTATACCGTTTTAGTTGTGTGTGTGCCTCCCTTGATTTGGAGGGAATCGGCTCGTAATGTCTTCTCAAGGGTGTGTTGCCTCGCGTGTTGTACATACGTACGGCAATCCCTGCAGACCTGCTTCAGACCTGCTTCGGAACTGCTTCAGAATTGCACCGGCGTCAGGGGGAACACAGTAGCTGGGAGTAGTGCAGGGTATTTTTGCAGTTCTTGAAGGGTCAAAAGGCCTCATTGGATGGCGTTTGGTGCACGCAAGCAACGCTGGACGTACCGCGTGATAGTTGTGGGATTGGTATCGTTGCAGCAACACTGGATAGTATTCCTATTAATAACATGTTGCGATTAGGATTGTTGTGTATGATTGATCTTGTCCGTGCGCGCTGTTTTGAGCCCTGGCGGCTTGATAGCCGGCTGTTTTGTTTTTGCTGGCAGCCGTGTTCGACGTCGAATCCACACTCACAATATAATCTTCCTGCCTACCCCTCGGACGTCGCCATACCTCGCGCCACCCCCACCCCCGTTCGGCGGTCCACTGTGCTCGACCGCGTCGTGCTGCTTTTTTGTATTAGTCTGGCGTGGAAGTGAAGAACCGCGAGAAGAGAGCAAAGGAGCTGCTGGGTATCATCGGCCGGTTGGGGCCGGCCATCATCAAGGCCGGCCAGGCGCTCTCCTCCAGGCCAGACCTCCTTCCCAAGGAGTACCTCGACGAGCTCCAAAAGCTGCAGGTGACCTAACTAACCGTGCAGGGCACTACTGGTGCACTGCATGCAGGTGCATCTCTCCTCACCATGGGCTGGAAGTTGTACGCTGTTGCTGCGGCGTCGCTGCCGCTAAGTTGACGTGCTGCTCTACAAGTAGCCAACCCAGCAAGTGCACCCTGGCTGTATTGATTGGACCCACTTTTTTCCTTGTCTTATGGTGTGCTCGCGCCTCGCGACTTTTGTTTCTCGTCGCCAACAGGACCGTGTGCCGGCTTTCAGCAACAGCCAAGCCTTTGCGGTGGTGGAGTCGGAGCTTGGTGTGCCGTTCGGGGACGTGTACGAGCTGGTGGAACCGGAGCCGATTGCCGCGGCATCGATCGGGCAGGCAAGTAGTACCATCGTTGCCAACAGTACTTTGGGTGTCGAGTGTCGAGTGTTGTTCAGATTGTGCCTCGTTCTGTTTATTTATCGCTTTTGGGGGGGCAGGCACAACGTCAAAAATACTTTCCTGGTATCATAGAAGCGCGGTCTGGTCTCACCAAGGGTCTAATGATAAGGGGGAGCCATATGCAGTGCGACTGCCATCATGCTGCGAGCGTGTTGTACAATCGGTTGCAGTTTAGCGTCGGCACTATTAATAGATGTGTCATTCCCCTGACCTGTCAGCGCCGGGTTGCACGTGCGGTCGATGCTGTAAAAACGCAGGCGTAGTCTTTTTCGTCCCGTTTCGCCTCTGGGTTCCCAAAATTCCGAAAAGAGTTGCATGTGTGTGCTTGCATGCATTTGAGGGGATGTTAGAACGCGTGAAGGGTGTTGCAAAGACCTTGGCGGCTGGATTGTCGGTTGGATCACCGTGTCTCAAACCGAGCGTCGCCCTTCGATTGCACCTCTAGAGCATATTCCAGCGCGCAGAGTGCGTGCCGTTGTTGAGATACTGCTGCAGATTGCAACGAAAAGCTTTGTCCCCCAGCGCCCAAGAGACTGCTGCTGCCGTCCGTTTTTCGTTACCGCTACAGGTGTACAAGGCCCGGCTTCGCGTCAACGGTAACCTGGTGGCGATCAAGGTGCAGAGGCCGAACTGCGAGTCCACGATCTCGCTGGACCTGTACATTCTGAGATTCTACGCTGGGTTCTTGACGAAGGCGCTAAAGGCTCTTAAGCGCGACGTCGACCTGACGGCCATCATCGACGACTTCGGAGAGCTCATCTTCCGGGAGATTGACTACCGGGCGGAGATGGTCAACTGCCAGCGGTTCGCGGAACTTTACGCGAACATTCCCGATGTTTTCGTACCAAAGGTGCATACCGTAATGTACCGCATTTTTTGTCGTAACCGTAATATTGGCTGATGGGGCCCATGCGTCCCTTAGGGTCCGGCACTCGATTTGTTTTGGGGGTCTGTTTTGTTTTCATTTCATTTTTTTTTGTTTTTGGTGTTATGCGGTCCCCTCAGTTTCTGTTGCAACTCGTACAGCGTGTGTAACAGGTATCTGATACGTACGTACGCTGACTTCGCTGTTTTTCCTTCATTACCTGAGATGTTCGATTTGCTTGAGTTACTGTGATTATATGTGTATTATTCCTGATTTTTTTTCCCGAGGTATTAATCCACCTTTAGAGTTATTGGAGCCTGTCCTGCGACCGCGCGGACTTGATTTTGGCGATGAGTTATCGTGAGAACAACAACAACAACAACAACAACAACAACAACAACAACTACTACTACTACAACTACAACTACAACTACAACTACTACAACTACAACTACAACTACTATAATTTAGCTATTGTTTGTAGGGGGCACCACAGATGGCAACGCTGCGGGGTCGTGTGGAACGTTTTTTGGCAAACGAGAAGACGGGCGGGCAAACGGTTGAAGAGCGCGACCGTGAAAGTTGCTTCACTGTGGCGCGTTTGGGGCGTCTATGGAGTAAACCGAGACTTGGCTATGTGGTCGTTTGCTCCTCAACTCGCCTTTAGGGCTTGCGTGCTGCGGAGACTGTATTCTCAACAATATTAATTAAAACTTTTTTAGTTTTTAGAAGTGCAAGGTGTCCGCTCTTCGCCGCCTGGGGAATATTTGCCTCGCAGGTTGGAGTCCGCTGCTTGCGTGTCAAACTGCCACGTTCCCACGCGTCACGTTAGTGTCCCGCCGACTTCTGGTGTAAACTGGGCATTGTGCTTTGCCCCCCTTCGGTTTACCCTCGTTCGTCGGACCGCTCCGCTTGGATGGCTCGTTTGGGCTGGGAAATGGCCTCGGGATGACAGGTGTACGCGGAGCTGACTTCTCGGGAAGTGCTGACGATGGAGTGGGTGGAAGGGGCTCGGTTGTCGGATAGGCCCATGCTGGACAATTACGGACTGGAGCCGTCGAGGCTTGTGGACACCATGGTGGGAATAATGAACACATGACTTTTTACCTACGGTAAACCTTGCGGCCCAGTCGCATCTTGGTGATGGATGTTTGCATTCTGATACCGCCCCCAGAACGTTCCCGGATTCTCGCGACGTGAGAGAGTAACTCGGCGGCGTTGCTGAGACGTTGTCCTTGGTTGGCTATTATAGAAGGATGGGAGTGCGGGCAGTTAGTACCCGCCTATTGTGTCTCGGGGCCGGACTGTCCCAGTAGTAAGTATTGGCTTGAACTGACTTTTCCCTCGCCCTCGTGGAGCCGACCTTGCTTCCGGCGCTGCTTCGTTCACGTTTAATCATAGCACCGATCTGCCACTCAACGGTAGCATTGCTGTCGCTCAACGGTAGCATTGCTGTCGCTCAACGATAGCACTGTGGCATTACTCTTATATCCGCCCCCATTGATCGCCGGTGTCCATTCTGCAATAGGTGCAATGCTCCTTGAGGCAGATGCTGGAGAACGGTTTCTTCCACGCTGACCCTCACGCCGGTAACCTTTTGGCGCTGCCGAACGGAAAACTGTGCTACCTAGACTTCGGAATGGTGAGTGACATCACATCTATGCCTGGTATTTATTTTGGGGAAATGCTGGCAAAAACGGTGTTCGTCGATTTTTGGGAGAAGGGGGGGTGACGACACTGATTATCGGAGCAAACCACAACGCTCCTACATATGATATGTGCTTTTTTGTGGCGTGGAGGGCTGGTATGCTCTAGAACCACATGTGTAAACCCGCAGCATAGGCTTACATCCTGATTCACCGTACGATACCCGTTTTTTTTTGTTCGTTTTGTGTTGCTACAGTGGGGGGCTCCCTATAGTGCCGTCATGTGCCTGCCCAATATACCGGCACTATTGGGAATCGGGTTACTGTAGAGAGTTACTAGCTCCAGTTCGTGCCAAGCTATTCCACCGGCAATATTTAGAGAAGTGGCACTATTCAACCGGCACTATTGGGAGCCCCCCACTGTACTCGTCCTCGCCGGTATTCAGCGAGCAAAAGTATTTACGATAATAGCCAGTACAGACAAGGGTACTTGCGTTTCAGCATCTTGTGCTGACGAGCCTCAAGCCGTGGTGCGTCCAACTCGTGATGACTGTGCGTTTCTCACACGTGTCTCTCTTTCTGTGTGCCTCTGTTGGTGTCTGCTTCTCGTTGTTTGGCTGTGCACACTGCCTCAGGTTAGTTACGTAGAATCTAATCAGCGTTACGGTATCATTGAGGCGGTCATCCACCTCGTCAACCGCGATTTCGTGGCTTTGGCCGACCTGTACAAGCGCCTCGGCTTCATTCCACAAGAACAGGTGGGTCATTCTACAACGTTCTTGTCCCATAAGGCGCAGCCTGGCATAGCCGTAGATAACCAAAGTTATGACGCATTGTAGAGCCGGGCTGCTGTTGTTGTTGTTGCTGCTGCTAGATGTCTACTGGGGGAGCGCGGGGTGCACGCCGTAAGGTAGGCTTGTGTTTCCGTGTGACTGAAAGCTGCGGACATTGTTCTCCTGTACCCTGATGAAAGTCATTGTGAGATCAGCGGGATTGCAATGTGCTTGGCACGGCGGCCGTTCTTCTCTCCAGCGCCCGGATCAAACTGTTTGACAAGTTGTTCAAGCTGCCGGCCCAGGTATCAGCATTTCTATTTATATACTTCATCGGAGCCGTGGCGGTTTACCCGTGACATACCGTACGGTAATGCGGGTAGAGGGCGCCAAGGCTGTCTCGAACTGATGCTCCCTTTCCCCGGAGCTCGACACCCGAAGTATCGGTATCGTTAAAGCAGCGGTGATGTTGTTTTCGACGTATAAGGGCGTCGGAGTTTTATGTTCGCATTGCGTCCAACTTTCACGCTGCTCTAAACACTGCTATAGCCCGACTTCGTGACACCGTAGTACCGATCCGCACCCGTCTTTACATATGTCCCCAGGACCCCGCCCCCATCGTCGAAGCGCTGGCGAATGCCCTCCCCGACGTCTTGAACGCCTCCGTGGGGGAGTTGAACTTCAAGAACGTCGTCAACAAGCTCGGGGACGTGATGTACACCTTCCCCTTCTCACTACCGCCTTACTACATCGCCATCATTCGCTGCCTTGGGGTGCTCGAGGGGGTCGCCATTCAGGTCCGCGTTTCCCCAGTACGGCAGAAAGAAACAATTTGCCACAGTGTGCTTGAAAGCTTTCCAGTCCGTGGTTGCATTAGATGACAAGACGGCGCGCGAACGTGCCTCGAAGCACGAAATAGTCAGCATTTTGCCGTGCCAATAAACAGACGCTATGTTAAAAATGCCTTGGTGATTGCACTTGCAATGTGAATGGAAGGCGTGTTTGTTATTTCGGGGACAGCCTTCAAACGCTCTCTACGTGTGTCCCTATCGTCCTGATGCCGTCTGCCTGGTTTGCGGTTGTCCTCTGCGGCCGTTCGGGATACTCGTGCTGCCCGTTACCTTTGGCGATTTTGTTTCTGACTGCGCTTGTGTTTACAAACATTTGCAACGAAACAAATTGCCGTGCTGCAGGTGGATAAGGAGTCTCGCATAATTTCGGACGCCTACCCTTACATTGCCAGCCGGCTACTCACGGACTCTGCGCCGGAGCTCCAGAGCGCTCTGCAACAGCTGCTGTTCAAGGACGGAAAACCGAGGTCGGTGCTCGTTTTTGTATAACAGCAGTGCTTCTCTTGGACAGTAAATACTTCTAGCAACACTGCCTGTTTTTTTAACTTGTTTGATAGCAATGTTTGGTTGTAGTACGAAGTATACAGTTATGCTTGTTTTCTATCAGGGTTTGGTTGAAATTTCCCGCCGGGTCGAAAGGCATGGGTCAACTTGATTTGTTTTCCTCGACGAATACACCAAGAGTTGTCGTGTCTTGCCACCTGTCATCTCCCTCGTTCCCGCGGAAACAGATCGCCTGTTTTTTTTGTAGTCCGCTTCAAAAGCCCAAGCCCGGACCTCAACACCATACTCTGCGCCTGCTCTCAAGCGCCTTTATCACAACCCTGGCGCTGAGCGTGTGGCATCTCTCGCATACCTCTTGTTCTCTGTTCTCCGTTGCGTGTTTACTGCAGATGGGAGAGGTTCGAAGAGCTGCTAGAGGAGGCTCAAACCACTCGCGACTACGACGTGACGCTGGCCATCAACCAGATGATCGACTTCATCCTCAGCGAGAACGGGTCCCAGATACGGCAGCAGTTGTCGGTGCAGCTTGTAGACCAGGTCGACCAGCTGGGGGTCGACGCCGTCACCTTTGCGCGGAAGAACGTAGGCCAGGTGAGCCGCGAAGCGGGGGGCGGGGGGTGGGCGAGAGCAAGCGACTCATCGCAGAAAAATCCTGCCACGGCTTCGTGAACGGTTCGAATGCCCGTAAGCACCTCCTTGTACCTGGTACCTAGCAGGCATGGAGAGAAGCCTCTACAAACATGCCCACCTTAACGCCCGACTGCGCCGCGCCGCTTTCCTCTGTCGTTTTCGATTTTCCCAGATAAATGCGGGAAAAATCCCCGGTTTCCTGTCGGGGGACCGCGAGGTGCTCGACGAACTTTTGGGGCATTCGGACATCACGCCCGCCATGAGCTCCACCATCCGCGTGTTGAATCTGCTCACAAGCAGTGCGGGCTTCGACTCTGCAAAGGTATTATACGTGGCAGGTCGTTTTTTTATCGTGAGAAGTACTGCAGTACGGCCACGTGCTTGCCGCTGTCTCGGTGTGCGCACAAAACACAGCTATCCGCTAACTGGTGAATGCGCTATTATGGTGAGGTTGACGGCGTTGTTTTCCTAGTTAGAACAGGGAGTTTACCCTCATTGTCGCGCCAGACACGCTACCTACGCCCAAGGAAGGGTTTGTATTCCTACGGGAGGCGTGTTACGATAGGATTACTGTAGTATAACACATCGTATTTTCTGAGGCTCCAGCTCTATTACCTCCGCCCAAAAAAACGAGTTTAGACGAAAGGTACGTATACTCTTTATAACCCGATGAGCAATCCTATGGCCAGGGTACAAAAACCGAAAATATTGTATGTAAAAGGCTAAAACGGTGTTGGGTACTTGGTCAGTTGAGAAGCCCCTTCAGTCGCAAGCATTTTTGGCCAATAAGATAAGTGCTATACTTGTGTACCTCTATCGTAGCACGCATGACAGGTGACGTCTCTGCGCCTTGCAGCAACCAAAGATGCTACGTAGAAGACCGGTAGTTTGGGGCGCGGTGAGAGCTCTTTTAGCCTTATCATACTTGGGTTTTTTGTGTAGGGGCGGTATGTCAAGTTGTCAAACCGCGATCTCCTGTCATTGCATTTTTGATAGCAACTGTCCCGCCGCATTTATCCTCGCCATGTCACACCAAACGGCCACGCTACCGTCCCTCCGCTCCCTCGTACCCCCCCCCGCCACCTGCCGCAGATACTACCGCTATTGCGGCGACTGCTGAGGGAGCCCGAAGCGCAGGAGCTGACCGTCCAGCTTGCGTCCAGCCTGTCGGAGCGTGCCGTCACGCGCACCATTCGCGCCATCTTCAACGTCAAGCAGCCGATATACGATGGCGCTGCCCAGCCTCCTCCGGCCCCGGCCGCGGCCGCGCCGGCGCCCGCTCGACGGTAGCGGGTGACTCGAGTAGGTTACCCTTTAGCTCGAGGTGGGGTTTGGGGTTGGTAGGCTGTAGCGGATTACTTGAGTAGGTTACCCGATAGCTCGAGGTGGGCTATATTTAGCCAGTGCACAAGAACCAAAGTGCAGAGCCCGGCGAAGGAAGCGCAGAAGCGCAGCGTGTGTGTGTATGTGGACGGGGGCGGGATCGAACGTTCTCGGGAACTGTTCAGCTCGTGTTGGGCTGACTGGGAGCAGCCTCGCTCATAAATAATAATGAGACTATTTTTTTATGATCCTGGCCGTTGGAGGGCCATTGGGAGATCCGAGTTTTGGGGGTCAGGACGTAACGGTTTTGAACGCGGTGTATGTGCTGGAGATCGGACAGGTGGTGGTAGTATGGTTGTTTCTGAAGTGAGAAATTATTCAAGGGCGGGCAGGTTGGACGGTGTAGAATAATGACAATAAAGTTCCTCGGCTGTCGAGCGGGGGGAGAATGTGCGACGGGGGCTTCTGTTCAAGTTGAAGTTGAAGATATGAGGCGCCCCTATTGCGGGTATTATTTACGGTAATAACTATGTAGGTTGCTGCAAGCAGGGCAACCCTTGACAAAGACCTGGATAGGTCGTGTATAGAGCATGTGCGCATGAGATCAACGAAGGCGGCAGTGAAAGATCCGGGAAACTTCCCGCAGGAGGTTGGTGATTTTAAGCGTCACCGTTATTAAGCGAATGCGCGTTACTTACGAGGTACCAGTACCTTTCAATGATTATCAGGGCGATCTAGGGCAAGTGCTTGTGATATTTACCTGACAAGTGCATGCGTGAACCTGGTACATATTATACTATAATCATGAAACGCTTGGAGCGAAAAACTCTAAACTGCCGGCAACGTAACGGCTAAACAAAACGGCAATGATGTCACAGTCGCACGAGCGCAAGCTTACGGGCCCATGCAACATGGCTCACCGTACTATCAGACGGCGCGTTACATGCAAACGGTCGGCTAACTGCGGTACCTCCAACTAAGAACCACCTCAGTGGTCGCTTAGCTTTTCCACGCGAGCAAGCGTACGCCGAAAAATACACGTGTTACATAGCATCGCTGTCATGCTTGTGGAGTTGGGGGGCTCAAATCTCACGATCCATTAATAGGCACGTCTCAAAGATGAACAAGCTCGGATAATCCAAAAACTTGATCAAGCTCGGATAATCCAAAAACTTGACAGCAGGGATGGTGTCGATGCTTGTGGAGGCAGGTCGATGGTGACATACCGGCCAGCTGCGCAACAAACAAATGGTGGCGCGGCATTGCACTGCTATAAACCGCTATGAGCCAGTCTCCGACGCTGTAGCACACCGTACATGCGGTGAACCGAGGGATTGCGATTGCCTTCCCCTCGGACCTCGGCAACATGGCCCCACTCTCTGGTTAACGCCGCCCGCAAGGTTTGGTCGAAGAGTTCAATCGACGAAGCGTTTTTTCCACAACTACTTCTAACACACACCAGGTACCAGGTAGTTCCTACCATCAGATAGAGGTCGAAGCATTTTGTTTGGTAGAGTACTGCCGGGAGACGCCGCCGTAACGCTTCGAATCGGCACCTTCCGTGGTTCGCGATAATTGCTATCACGCACAAATGCGGCCTCGGAACCTCACCACTAGTGTAGAGCACCTCAACCCGGTTCATTGTGTCCACTGCCCGCTACGAGACGCCACCCAAACAGCTCTAGCCCAGACAAACGGACAGACAGACAAGACAGACACCAAACCCACCGAATTATCCCCCCCACGTCAACAAGCTAAACCACGTCACAAACCCTCCACAACAGCCGTAGCATACAAGCCGTGTCTATGTCTAACGTTCCCGAGAGAAGCCCAACGCTGCCGCCCCCGAGCTCGCGGGAACGCCACTCCCGTTGGGCGATGCGCCGCTCGAAGACTTGACGGCGGCCCGCCGAGAGCCCTCCCTACCGGAGGCGGTAGTAGAAGGCGCCGGGGTTTCCACCGGGCGAGGGCGTTTTGCGGCACCACCTTCTGGCGGCGCCACTTTCCCCCGGGGAGCGGCCCTGGCCTCTCGCAGCTGGGCTTCGAAGTTTTTCCGGAGAGTGTTCTCCCTGGCACGCGTTAGGTTCAATAAGAGTATGGGAGAATGCGCGGATGGAGGGGTGAAGATTCACCGTCGTCGCGGACAGCAGGCGCTGTTTGATAGTTGAGGGTTCGGCACGAAGAGCCTGTCTGGTGGGGCGATCGGTCCGACTGCGCCGTCGCTGTTTCTATTTCCCCGACCCGAGAGGCTATAACCCCTCTGGGACTTGATTAGTACAGAGTGAAAAGGTGACGAATCATTCGTGGTAAGAGTGCAGGGTGAAAGGGTGCCGAATCGTTCATGATCATAGTACACAGTGAATAGATGACTCAAAATGTCGATTACAAGCATCGGCCGCACGAAGGAGTCTTCGGCTTTGGCTTCAGGGGTGGTAGTCAGTGTCCGTTCAGGGGTGGTACCATAATTGCCAAGTGTCCGAACTGCAAACCCGACCCGACCCGACCCGACCCCACCCGACCCGACCCTCGAAAAATTGTGCTGTCGACATCTAACCCGACCCAACCCGTGAGATTTTGAAACCCGCCGGACCGGTGAACAGCCCTGTAATATAAGCTCGAGCTACACGTGCTCCTAAAATGCACTACTGGAGCAGGTACGGGCCAACGGATCGATGTCGCGACGGGTTTGTTTTGCGTTCGCGATGAGCTTCTCTTGGAGCGTCGCCGCTGCTGAAACACCCACGAGTGCCAGCCCTTTTAATGCCGTCAAAGGCATAGTAGTCAGAATCCCCGATGTACCCAAAAAAACGTGCATGCTATGTCCCCATTTTTACGCACCATACTATTAACAAGAGGTTAGGATTTTACTACTGTATATATGTTTCCCGGTAAATAGTGTAAAATCGATGTTGATGACCGACGTCATTCGTGGTATTAACGTCACTTTTCGCGAGGACAACATTCCGCAAGAACATTGGGGGGGGGGGGGGGCGTACTCATTTGTTGCTTGCCTTAGTCATTTGACCATTGACCACGCATCCCTTTCGGGACGGAGCACCGTTCCTACTCCTAATAGAGACACCTCCAACAGTTGGGCGCTCATTACGTTGTTTCCATATATTAC
>JAYJME010000615.1:0-21121 GCA_036873775.1 Costaria costata | reverse complement strand
CACGCACGCCCACACACCCATACCAGCAGGTGCCACACAGCAGCAGTATCCTACAACAACGCCGACGCTGGCTTGGCCGCTGTCACTGCTGCTGCTTCTCGCCGCAAGTCAGCGTGGCACTTTCCTAGTCCCGCCCACCAGCAGCGTGTATCATACGATGATGGCAGATGGCAGCAGCGTGTGGTATCGATGACACTTTCGCAACAGCTACGCTTGCAGTAGCTTTCGCGGCTCTCGGCTGAATGCAACGCCACGAACAACGTAGGGGTAGCTTTGGCGGCTTTAGGCCAAGTCCAACGCCACCAACCCGCTTGGACGAGGGCTCGTCGCGCGTGAAGCACGCGTTGCTGGCGGAGAACGCACGAAGCAGAGCTCCCAATCGACTTTGGACTGCCATACATGAGTACTGCCTCACACCAACCGCCTCCAGAAAGAGTACAAGTCTATAAAATCGACTCGACTGACGACAAGAAGGAGGCCCAGAAGAATCCAGTCGAAAAACAGTCTATTAATAGTCACAAAAGGCCTTTTTCGACTCACGGGTCCGACTGTAATAAGAATTGGCCTTACACTTGCCTGGACAAGACATGCACAAAAACTGATTCAGACACGCCTGTTTCAGAATGTAGTTCAGGCATTTTTCAGGCATGCCTTAACTCCTAGTACCCCAAAAAAGTATCCCACACTATATCTAAGTAGTTTTGTCCCCAAAAAACCGTTTCCGGCTCTAAAGGGGTTAAAGGCAAGGGCCTAATCGTACAGTGCCGTATAACTGCTGAACAGTACGGTACCGTTATTGTGCACCGTGATTCTTCGTCTACCGATATGATACAATACGCATAACGCGCAAGATAACAGATGGATTTCCCAGAAAAAAATAAGAATTTCTCCTAGAGTAAGTGGGGCACACACAACGAAAAAAAAAAAAAAGTGGGTTGCTTGTTGGTTTCGTCGAGAAAAATCAGCGTGGAAATTCGCTTGAGGGGGCGTGCTCTCCTGCGTTGCCACGGTCGCGGGAATCTGGTACCTGGTACCTGGTACCTGCTACACGGCTTGATACCGGTACCGGTACTCGTATTACTTACCTGGTACCAGTTACCGGTATACCAGTACCTGGTTCGTCACTGGGATCGCATCGTACTCGTACTTGTCTTACTGGTTACTGCGTTGCTGCTGGTTATGCATGGTAGATCGTGCCAGGTAGTGCCCATTGCTTCAATAACATATACTGTAATATCTGATGATACTGCTGTACCGTCACGCTTACTTATGATGATGTTATATGGCGTACTTTGTTCGCGTGGTGCATGTCAACCATGTGATCTAAGCTGGGCCAAGTCGTGAGTCTCCTTTACAACTTACGACGTGTTTGGCGGGAAATTTCTGATAAATGTACTGTTGGAGCGGTTTTTTTACTCGATTTGGTGGATGGGTGTAACCGACTAGTTGGCCCGCTTTCATGTCACCCTGCGGGTGCAATCCATATCAAGGGTCGGTTTGGAGGACTCAGGTCCGGGTTACTGTAAGACCAAGATAGTGACGTGAATTCTTCTTCACGTCATTCATGGAAGGCGGTGCCTCGCACTTTTGTTTCTCAGAAAAACTTCTAAAATCCTACCAGGCATACTACCAGGTATCATATGATACTGTACAATATTGAAACACGGCGGTAGCAAAAGCTCTCTTACTTTTTATTTTCTTCCATCCCCCCTCGCCCCCCCCGCAGCAGCAACTACAGCAATGCAAGCATGGTGAGGTACAGATACAGCAGTCAGCAATATGTACCTGTATATGACATCTCGGTAAATGTTCGAGGGATCCCCAAGGCACCATCACCAACTGCGCGTCACAGTCAGTGAGATCATCATCATCATCATCATCATCATCATCATCATCATCATCATCATCATCGTCATCATCGTCATCATCATCATCATCATCATCATCATCATCATCATCATCATCATCATCGTCATCGTTTTCATCGTCACCATCCTCACCAAAGCGTTTCCCGAAAGCTTACTTTCGTACCCGTTTTCCACCTGTCACCCCAAAATCGTAGCGTCAGGCGACGCACTTCACTAGTCGACCATTTTTCTCACCAAACCGTTTCCCGAACTTGAAGGTTGCTCTCAGTGGAGCTCCACTGGCGATGGCATACAGTATCACGACTCAGAGTACGAGTCCCACCAGCAACATGTCGGGGACTCGAAGGGGTCTATTCATACCGTAGCCGACCTGCGGAGAATAGCATAGCCCTACTGCCAGAATGCGCGGTGTATGGAGAACAACCCCAGTGTTGTTTTTTAACTGGCCGCAGATTTGTTGGGCAGAACCGCCCAATCGTGTAAACATGGATGGTATTCCTCAAGGGTAGTGTTGCTAGCCCTTTCGTATTCACGACGGTCTTATCCTAACCCTGAGCTGCATTGGACGTGTAAATACCTCGAGCTTCAGCTTTGCATAGGACGTAAAGTTGCGGGCCTCTGTCCATACAAACTGGACCCCGAGTCCCGTGGATGTGTTGAGGCTGAGTGCCCCACCGGAATGCTCCGAGATAGAGGACGCTAGCTGGCCCTGGGAAAGGTCGAACAACAACGAAAAACGATATAAAGGCAAGGCCGAGGTTAACGAAAATCATTTTCAAGGCAAGGCCGTCGTGGTTTTCTCAAACCAAGCACTACGATCAATAGGCGTAGTTATATCGATAAAGTGTCTATTGGCAAGCTACTAAAAAAGGGGAGAGCTAATATCCTGCGACAACCCCCCGAGTGCAAGCTTACCGTAAGGCCATGCATGGTCGGTGGGAGGGAGGTGGGGGGGGGGAGGGGGGAGTGCTTCGCGATATATCGCCCTTGCTTTAGTCACTCTCCACCAAAGTTGAAGCAAACGGCATACGAAGTATAACGCTATTGCGGCATCAAATTCACCGAAAAAGTTGATGCTCTTTATGTTTTCTGCGGCTGCGGTAGGGGAGCGCTTATTTTTCTGCGGCTCTTCTATGCTCTATACCACACCCCCAAAACTGGCTTTGAGTCACCACTCAGGACCCATGCTACGATAGAGGTGCACCATTTTTTTTCTGAGGCTCCTCGCTTTAGGAGCTCTATACCACACCCAGCAACTGCTATTGAGGAAATTGGAAGGGCTGCCCGATGAAGCAGCCCATGGACTAGGCATACCAGAAAATCATATTGCGAACCAAGAATGATATTCCGACGATTTTGGGTTAAGAAGCCCCGTCATTCAGAAACAAAAAAGCCAAAAAGTGCAACCTCTATCGTAGCACGCGTCTCAGCGCGGGGAGACATACCAGGCGAGGACCCCCTGCCGGCGCAGGAGGCCTCATTCAATCGAATGCTGATACGTAATTAATTAAATGATCCACGGTAAAGAGACAAAATACACCAGGAAAGTGCAAAATGTTACCCGACGGACCACCGGTATCTCATGGCCGTATTGAAAAAAAACGAACGGCATTCGAACGGCTATATTGGGTAGTTCCAGTTAATAGGTTTAGAGCCCCGATAGTCTGAACTATTTCGGCCATAAATTGCTACCCCTATCGTAGCGCGTGTTCCCATATACCTGCTGGGTACCAGGTATACCGCGGTGTGTCACGATAACTCTTCTACCTGTGCGCCGAAGCATGCACACCGACTATACGATATAGTACAAGAGCACATTTTGTGGCGGATAGTTTTAGAAAGGTGCAATCTCAGAGCATCCCGTCCTCACGTCCGCGTAGTAAGGTACGGCTCCGCGGGTGAGGTTCAGCGCCAACCCATTGTCGTCATCGGCCACGTCAAACTCGCAGACACGGGAGCTCAAGTGTTTCCGCTCGAACCAGAAGTCCCTGCCACCGTTGTATTCCTCGTGGACACTGGCGATGCCCAGATCATCCAGGTCTCCTCCCGTGCACTTCCAAAGCCGGTACACACCAGCGATAACGTAGATCTTTTGAGACAAAAACGCAGGCGGGAAGAGACACCCGGGAAAAAACACGTATTGTAGAGTTTACGAGATAGTCTGTGGTTTGTTGGTAACTAATTACGTATGAGAGTGTGTGGTGGGCAGTTAGGGAGAGGAGAAGGTAGCTCGTAGAGGCAAGGAAGCTCGTTCTACCCGTCGACATCCAGCACACCCAGTGTCCATGCTGATTCTTCATCCTAGAGAAATACAAGCTCTGTGTCCACAAGGCGAACACAATACATCGCAGATGCAGTGGGAGGATTGATGCCAAAGGATACAACAAGCACAACAAACACAAGCCAGCAAACCAGAAGCATCGCAGGAGAGAAAAAGAAATAAAATAAAAACAAATCCGCGTGGTTTCAATTTTTGTTTTCTTTTTTCAGAGCCCTTTTCACATTGTTGTGGTGAGGATCGTATTTCAGTCATTGCTGTCTGCGCGTATCTTGTGGATTCCTCTCTGTACCCGCAAATGTTTTACAACGAATCGTGTAGGCAGAGTGTAGGCAGAACAACAAACGAACCCAGCCGCTTCCCGTAATAATTGTTGATTAGAGGGTGGCGGTAGTTACCGTATATCACGTAAGACAACACACCCCCTTTAGACGATTTTCCAGGCTGATTTTCTCGGCAACGGGGAGAGTGCAAACGCCGAGCGATGTGCCTATGAAAATGTCTCGCCGAAAGTTCCAAATCCACCGTTTTCGTTGTTTGTACCCGCTTTTGAAGAAACTCATCCATCCGAGGGGTTGTATTATCCTGCGCGATACTTCGTACCTGTTATACGTTACTTAATAGCAGCATCATACTGGTATTTGTTAACAGCATCAGCGACCGTCTCTTCCTTCATGCTGGTACATAAAAAAAAGGGCTGAAGGACCCGTGCTACGATAGAGGTACTGATTTTTTGCTAATCTATTCTCTGGACGACGGAGCTCCTTATCCCAAAATCGTCGAGATTATATTCTTGTTTTGCAATATAATTCGCTGTGTACCTAGGCAATCGGCTGGGTTCATCGGGTTAAGCTCACAATATTTCTCAAAGTTGGATTTAGGATGAGGTACAGAGCCCCCCAAGTGGGGAGCCTTACAACAAAAAAAGGTACACCCCTATCGTAGCATGTGTCACCCCTATCGTAGCATGTGTCGCAAGCTTCGAAGTTGCGCAGATAATGAAACAACGCAAATAAAGCTGCATGCTCCACCGGGTCAGCGTCGAACATTTCTTTGCACGCCCCATCATCACCCACCTGATTTACGCAGTCACACTCTTGCCGATCGATCGCGTTGCTCACGAGCCGCCACTTGTGGTCCCGCGCACACGACAGGTCCATCGCCACCGCCTCATTAATCACCGACGGTCGAACGTACCCCTCATAGTCGTTGTGCGTCGTGGCATCGTCTAGTCCGCCCGCGGCCGCGCGACTGCGCACGTCTGAACCCAGCGCAAGGGCGGTGTTGTTCGTGTATGGAGGCAGTCCCGGGCGGGCCACGCGGAGGTAGTCCACGGTGAGGCTGTTGGGAGGGTCTTCGTCTTCTCCCAGCCAGCGGGTGCCGTACCGCTCGATGTGCCCCGTGTCGATGCCGGCGAGACAGCGGAGGTCGTGGGCGCTCACAAGACGTATGTCCTGCAACAAAGTTGAGAATTGACAACGTGACGAGGTGCCGCTTTGGTTACCGGCGAATCAACGCGGGGGTCGTAGCCCTGGGTGAGAGTCCTCGGCTGGTCGCAGCAGAGAGGCATCATTGATCCCAAACTATACACGAATTAAAGTGACGACGGAATACTACTGGAGCAGTAGTACCGTGTTCGAGGTGTGCTTGTCGTTGTTGTGGAAAAATCAAGAGGCATACGGTAACTGGGCCGGGAACATGACAGTAGTATCGTGGTCGAGGTATGCTTGTCGTTGTTGTGGCAAACCAGGCCGTGGGCGCTACCCAGACGTATGTCCTGCCAATAATGTGATATGTTGGTTGTTTGACAGAACATGATAATTGGTGTCGTGTTCGAGGTGTGCTTGTCGCTGTTGTGGCAAAATACAGAGGTAGAGGGCAACAGGGCAGGGGGGTTGTGGACGATGTGGCCCGTGTCCATGCCGGTGAGGCAGCGGGGGTCGTGGGCGCTCACCAGGCGCATGTCCTGCAAAAAACGTGATGGTTACACAGGTCGGACAGATCACGATCTAGATCATCTAGATCATAACCTGCCGTTATGAGATACGGCGAGGATCTGTATATAGGGCAGATCCAACGCAGGAAACATGTACAGTATATACCTGGTAGGCTTTTTTTGTCTATCGTGGGTTCTGACTACAATGGTACCCCGTAATAGTGTGGGATGGTTTTTTTGCATTACGGGAAAACAAGAAGGCGGCGGTTAAACAAAAATGACAGCAGTACGTACCTGCCGCAGATGACAGCGTCGTGCTTGGACACGATTCTGTAATTAATTGTTCTTTCTAGGAGACGACATAAAATAAGTACAAAACACATTGACCCACTTCATCGCCAAGGTATTGTAGGGTGTTCCCGTCCAGGAAGGGATTCGCCTGCTCCGCCAAGAGGCCCCGGTTTACGGCATCGTCGGCCATCTGACCCGTGCGAGGGTCCCCGGTGCCCGTCGGGCAGAAGTGGTTCTCGTAGCAAGCCTGCGAGGGGAGGTACAGACGAGGTCGAGCCAATGTATATATAGCGGTGGCTCCATGAATTGGGACCAATCTACTTTTAGACTGATGACAGAGGCATTTAATTATATTCCATTATCAGGGAGACGATCATTTCGTCTCCTGAAAAACAAACTAAAGCAGCCACACTAAAAAACAAACAATAGGGGGGGGTGCGTGAAATCAATTACATTAACTGATGCCTTGAGTTGGTATGGGCTATGTAATTGTTTTATTTTGGCAGACGGTATGGAGGTGGATCGTAGCAAGTCTACGAGGGTGTGGTTTGCAGGGCACCGAGGTGGCTCCATGAGTTGGGGGGCCAATATGTGGGTTGCTCGCAGCAAGCCTGGGAGGGTGTCGCCAGTACCGACGGTCGAAAAATACTACATTCAAAATTTAACAGACCAATGAGGTCACGCCTGCTTCGAAAATATGACTAATAGTTGCGGCACCAGCAAATTACCTGGCGGTAGGCCTGACCCAATCCGGTTCCATCGGTGCAGACGAAGCCCACGGGGCACAGTTGCGTGAATTGGCCCTAAAAAAACAAACATAAGTTGACGTGAAACGGACACAGGGCAATGCCGTTACCCAATCAGATCAATCCAGGAGTGGAACAACAAATTGGACATAGTGTTTGGCGCGATGAACTCAGGGACGTAGCCCGAACACCGCAGCGCAATAATAATGCAGTGATAAAGCAAGAGGCAGCAATTTTTGGCGGGGCTTAATTTCTCAGCATTTCTTAAACCATAAGTCCGGTGCTTCATGCGGTGGGGGAAATGCCCCCCGCACGTTGTGCCGACTTTTTGCAACCTGTGTGTAGCCCCGGCATGGTTCTCGTTTCTAGAGCCAAGTTGCTCACCTCGGGAGCCTCGAGATCTGGATCTGGCGTGGTGCCGAAATCACAAACGTAGCCCTGAGTTGTGCAAGCCGGTCAGACAGTTGGAGCGAGAGGGGAAGCTATTACGAAATATTTCATGGAATATACACTGGGCGAAGCATCCCCCTTCATCGTGTCGCAAATCGACTCTAGGTCAACAGCACATTGTCTCCATAATTCCACGAGAAAGTCTGGAGAGCTACTTCAATTAAATAGGCAGAGAGATAGTTTTTTAAAACACAAGGCAGAGGTACCCACGTCCACCTGTCACCTGCCCCTCTGAGTTTTGACGTGGCGCTGGAGCACCACGTTGAACAAATCAGCATATCATATATGTCAGGGATCGGACTTTCCGACTTTCAAGACAACTTTTGCCTCTTAAGGCAATTCTCCTCGGCTCAAGGCAATCTCTCCGTTCAAGAAAATATTTGCCTCTCAAGGAAACCTTCGTTGTTGAAGGAAATCTTAAACTTCGCCGCAAAATGTCGACTGCACGCACGCACGTACGTACCTGGTAGGTCAGTACAAACAATGTCCAGGTGCACGCCAACCATCGTGGGTGTTATGTTTTGTGACATACCTCCCTGCAGGGGAAGTATATGCTCTCCTCAGAGTTGGACGACTCCTCGCACACGTACCCTTCCGGGCAAGCCTCCGCCTCGGTGCTACCCGAAGCGTCACATATGACGTCGGCCTTAGGTTTGGGTTGAAAAGGAAAATATCGTGCAAGGCATGTTCAGGGAAAAGGGAGTTTTAGTGGGGTTGGGGTTGGGGTCTGGGGATTGAATATATTGCACTTCTTGCCGAGACTACGCGGTCCAAGAAAAACTGTTAACATTCCACCCGCTATGCTGGTGTATACGTACACGTGCCTTCGTCATCTATCTGTTTCGTTCGCTCGAGGCCGGAGCAACTCATCGATCGCTGAGCCGCGTCTGGTGCGACCGAAATCGCGGACTCATCGACCGTCAGCGCTTGCAGAAATGGAACCCTCTCGTTCTCAAGCAATCACTGCCCGACAGCACTGAATCAAAATGCCACCCGAACCATCACATAGCGCTACACTACTCGGTGGCATCGTTGCACACATCGGACACATCATTTCAACCATTCATGATCTGTGTCGTTCAGGGCAGACAGATTCCTGGTCTACATTGTATGCATGGCCTAGGTCATGTTGCCGGGTATTGAGCCGTGTGATCTATCTGCATGATCTTCGTAACACATGTTTCCTGGGTTGGATCTGTATCGCACGGATCCTGCACAACGTATCAAAACAACATACATATATGATCTAGATGATCTAGATGATCTGTATCACACAGATCCTGCACAACATATCAAAACGACATATATATATATATATATATATATATGATCTAGATGATCTAGACGATCTAGATCATGATCAGCCCGATGTGTGCATCTTTTACCACTCACTGCACCGGATGTTTGGGCACATTTTGTTTTTTTTTGTCCATCCTACCTACTATTGGCCCCACAATACTTCTCCAGCTCCCTCTCTTTCGTAACTAAGATCCGGGGTTACATAGCGGGTACGCCTCCCCCCCCCCCCCCTTTACGGTGTACGCCTTCATTTTAATCGCGGGAAGTGTCTGGCATTTTTTTGCGTGCTTGGGATTTTAGACTTGGACGTGTTCTGCAGTTGGTTGTAAAGGGTGTTAACCCCTTCGGGATTTCAGCGGGAAATAAAAAGTAAAAAAAAAAGTGGCGATCACAGCACCGCCCACACAAAGCAACTCGAGCTACCGGGGGGCGGCGGGGTGTGTGCCCGCCCATCAGACCGCAATTTTGGGACCTGCACTACTCGGGCAGCGCTTGCATAGCGATACTTGTCGTCTCATACTGCTGTCCGGTTATTGGTCGCTTGATAAGGGTCGCATTCGTCATCCTTTTTGGTCATTATACACGTCTGCTACGATATATAGGGGTACTATTATTACGGGGGACCATAGTAAATAGAACCAAATATTCTCAGCAAAAATAGGGAACTCTATAGGTTTTGGTGTCTACAGTAGGTTATATTGTGTCTACAGCAGGTTTTATTAACTATGGACCAAATATTGTTAGCAAAAATAGGGAAATATTTAGGTTTTGTTGTCTACAGTAGGTCTTATTGTGTCTACAGTAGGTCCTATTAACTATGCCCCCCCGTAATAGCACATTCTGGTCAAAACGTTTTTTACCGACGGGGCTCCTCTATCAAACCCCGTCCCTAGTACAGGCGGAGGGATCGTGAAAATTATATAGCGTCTGCGGGTTTCAACACGCCAAGTGCTGTTTCTTCCCCACAACAACAACACCAACAACTAATTCCACCTTTTGAGGGACAAAGCTCCAGTGCGTCGGCACTTGTTTACCACCTCACTCTCCTCGCGCGCACTGTACACAGGCGGGTTTACAATATTCTTCGTCATACACCTATCAACAAGCCCTGGCAATCATTGTTGTGTCTCAAGTTCGCTTGCCGGGTGGGGTAGAGAGCTCCAAAAGGGAGGAATCTCGGGAACTTTAGGTGTTATGACACCCCTACCGTAATCATGGAACCAAAAGGCGGGGACGCAAGAAGTGGGTCCCCGGGTTGGAGAAAGCCTCCTAGTTGTACAGAGAAAGAGAGGCGCTTCCAATTTATCACCATCGACACCACAACAGCCGAGGAAAGTGGGAAGCGGCTAGGGAAAAACAGAGCCTACCTACCTTAGAGTCTCCGGCTAATCGCAGCAGAGAAGCCTCATTGATCCCAAACTATATACGACTTAAAGCGACGACGGATTATTACAACAGTACCATGAGTCTAAAAGTCGCACCTCGCACGTGCCAGGGTACCAGGTGTCGCTGACCAACGATATCTGCCGTTGTCCTTCCGGGTCATGGTCTGGGTCCGTGTAAACGGTAACCTCGTCATCGGACGTAGCGCCCACGCTCTCATTGTTCATCAACTGGCAATGCGGTGGAAAGGGTAGTGAGCGGAAGGGAGTATGAGAGAGGGTACATACTCATTGTAGCGCCGATGGTCTGATTGTTCATCGACTGGCATAGCAGTGGACAAGGGAGTGAGTAGGGATGGAGTATGAGAGACTTATAAGAGGCTCTCTCTGTTCATCACCTGCCAAAGCGGCGGCGGACAAGGAATTGGGGGGAATGGAGTGTGAGAGACTTTCATTGTGGCGCCGACGAAACGCTCTCGTCGTTCATCAACTGGCACAACGGTGGGCTAGGGAGTAGGTGGGATGGAGTATGAGAGAGCACACACATTGCAGCGCCGGCACTCATCGTTCATCAACTGGCAAAGCGGTGAACGAGGGAGTGGGCGGGGTGGGGTATGAACGAGCATACACATTTATCATGGGTTTGTTCTAGGAAAATGTGCTGCGGTACGGCAAAGTAGGACAGAAAAGCTGGCGCACTATTTGGTGGAAAGATCAATGTTGCTACATGTATCTGCACAAAACAATCGGCGAAATGTACGAAGAAATATCAATGCGCCCAGTCCATTTCCGTGTATATCTGTACAGAAAAGTAGGGCGAAATATATGAGGAAATACCAATATGACAAGCCCAATTTCGCGTGTATCGCCAAAACTGGCACGGCCATGTACAACCACGGCTGATGGCACCAAACAGAAAACAAATGTTTGTCACTCTTACGTACACGGGTAGTCTGCCCAGTGTATGTACCCTTCTTGCCTTGAAGCCTGGAGTGCAGTTGAAGCTAGCGTCGTACACTCTGGACCGTGGAAGATCAATGTACAGACTCCCTTTCCCCCAGAAACTGTCGTAGTTGTCCTCGTCGCCGTACCCCTGGTGGTACACTCCGGTCTGAATGTCGTACTGCGGCCCGTAATAGTCACGCATGCGCTGATAAACCTGCGCACAGATTAACCGCCGGGGGCCAGGGTTGAAAGGGGACGCGTTTCAAGGACGTGCGGTACGGTGGAGGGGTATGTCACCCAAGCACTTAAATCTACATGCGTCTGAGGCTTCTCGCTTGAGGAGCTCCATATCTCACTCAACAAATGTATGAACGATTCCGTGGCCTAGGTACACATTGCGGTAGTATTGAAAAACACGAATGGGACCCCAACGATGCTGGGCAGCTGTTCAGCTGAGGAGTCCTGTCACTCAACATTGTTTTTGACCTAAAACTTGCTACCCCTATCGCAGCGCACGTCTTCAAGACATTTTTAATAGGTAAGCGAACACCTTGTCGCGTTGCGAATGAAGCGGAGAAGGACGTGGCGGCTTGTTTGCCTGGGTTGGCGCACCTTGCGCAGCTAATGTTACGCCACCGCTTGCTGTTGCTTGCGGCAATTTCACTCGACACTTGCGAGGGTTTTGATGATTGCTGCGAACATGTCACCCATCAATTGTTGCAGTTGAGGCTGACGCATGTGTACCAGGTTTTATTTATCGAAGCATGTATCCTTCACGCTGCCCCAGTCGAGGCTGGGCTAACCGGGCTTGGTGCGTGCGCACAACAGCATCGAGGCTTTTGCAACGAAAGTATTAAGACAGTAAAGTTGTCGTTAGGATATCTTGCAGTAGGATATTTGTTTAACTGCCGTCAACTTGTGTGCGTGCCAGTAGAGCTTATCACTTTTTCGAGAAAGTGGTTGTCACGCGTTGTTTACGAGGCAAACGGATTAACGTTGAACAAAGGTTGGTTGAGGGTCTGGTTGGCTTAGGCTTAGAGGGTTAGGGTTAGTTGTATGTCTCGTGTGATACACAGGGCGTGTCAAGCATTTTCTCGAACAAGGGGTTAGCTACCCTTGTGCGTGCAGACGGCGTACGTCGGACGTCGGACGCTTCACGCAATTTGAAAGGAACCCCTACCTGCCATTTGGGTTTGCGCCGTCTAAAGTAGAAACTCGCATTTGCTCGTAATAAGTTTTCGGCGGGTTGCACCCCAGAACATTACAGCAGGGTGAGCCGACAACTTGCCTTGCTGCCGAGGGACTGTTGGTTGCGGTAGCACTTGGCCTCCGCGTGGTAGAGGGCGTTGTCTGAGTCTGTAGACCGTAGCAGTGCTCCACGACCGAGCTTATCAATGTACGGTGGCACCAGCTCTCCATAGAAGTACACCTGATACAATCAGACACATGTTGGCACAGTTGTCAAGGATTGCACTCGTGCCAATAAGGGTCAGCAACCATCGCAACACTTGGTACTTGGTACCCAGCGTGGAGGATACGTGGTGTTGGAATGCGGCTTGACCAAAACGACCAGCAGCAAACAGGACACCATTTCGTCCGACAGCATGCAACACGCATGTATGAGTCACGCTCGCCTGGGTTGGTAGCGACAAGGTTTGTATCCAGTGTCGTACTTCAAAGTATGAAAGCAACTGAATAACATTCCTTGCGACAACCCGGTCCCCCGTTTGACACATTCACAAACCTACGGTATAACGCCAAAACAGTATAATCAATTCATACTTGTTCAAGAAAACCAATTTAGTTTCCACCAGCGACACATGCTACGATATCTCTAGGTGCACCTTCTTTTTCTAAGATTCCAAACTTGAGGGGCTCTGTAGCTCATCCAAAACCCATCGTTTGATAAACATTGTCAGCTTAACCCGATGAACCACCTCATGGCCTAGGTTACACAACGAATTATGTTGCGAAGCAAGAACGAATGCCGACGATTTGGGGTTAAGGAGTTCCGTCGTTCAGATTTTTTTAAAGCCAAAAAGGGCCACCTCTATCGCAGCACGCATCCAGGCTGTCGGGGCAAACCGTATATACAGCAGTACATATGATAGCACGAGACAACGAACGCAGCGATCCTTGCATTTGCCGCGGACAGAGCTCGAGTCATGTTCATGTTAATGTATACCAGATGCGTATGAAGTACCAAGACAGATTAGCTCGGCGATCCTTGTATTTGCCGCGGACAGAGCTCGAGTCTTGGTCACGTATACCAGATGCGTATTATGAAGTACCCAGGCAGATCAGCTCCAGACATTGCCTTCCCCCGGTTTTCCGTACACATGGTTGATTGGCATCTTTAAGTTGTGCCACGGTACGGCAGGGCAGCACCTAACTTTTGTGAGGCAGGCTCCTCACTTGACGAGCTTGATACCTTACCCAACAAGCGGTTTTATTTTAAAAAATGGTTAGCGGTAAGCCCGACACACACACTCCCATGGGGCTATGTATCTAATAAACACGAGTACAAATATATTGGGTATACATTTCAGTAGCTCATCAAGATGAGGAGTCCCATCAGTTATCCATGTTTTCTGGGCTCAAAACGTGCAACCCCGTTTACCGCAGAAGCACGCCTCCGTTGGTTTTTGATAGCGACAAAAACGCAACCGACTCGAGGAGGGCGACGATTACCTGGTCGACTGGGTCGAGCGTGCCGTCAGTGTAGCCGTCATTGAGGTGGAGGCACTCGTAGCCACTGAAGTACGCTGGCCTCGAGAACTCGCTGTAAACATACCTGTTTCAGTTTTTTGGGGCAAAAACGAGCATGAACCCACCACGTGTTTGTGTGTATGTTCATCACATTAAACCGTTCTTCTACTCGTCGGTATCCAGCACATCCATTGTCCGTGCTGATTCTTCACCCTAGGAGAAACACGCTCTGTGGTCACAAGCTACGACACAGAGATAGTACATTACAATAATGCATTGGACAACGCACTGTCATGCCATCGTACTGGGTGCGACAGGCACAACATACAATACGTAAGAAGGAGAATCGCGCGATGAAGATGATGAAATGAGACACGACAGGCGCGTGGTAAGGTAAGGGCGTCGAGCTATATAATACCAAAACGTCTCTTGAGGCTCCTCACTTGGGGGAGCTCTATCTATACACTACCCAACAACCGACTTTTGAGAGAAAAACTGTCTAAGCTAAGCCCGACACACGGTAGTCCAATGGGCTAGGTATTTCTCTTCCCCCAAAACAAAAATTAATTAACGTTGTTTCTGTGCACAAACGAAAAATAATACTGGTACGGTAAATGGTAAAAATACAATGTTTGGTCTTTCTTCCAGAAGTCTAGAGTTTCCTGATGAGAAGAGAATCGTATTTAATAAAATTGTTAAATGTACGAAAGCTGTGAGTTCGACCAGTTGAGTGGTTGATACTCATCTTTGCAAGCTGCGTGATACTTCGAGCGCACGCTGTTCTATTTATGGGGCACCTACAGTGATCAGGACCAAGTATGGACAGTGAAAATACGGTAATATCAATAGTGATGTTTTTGGGTCTATGGGAGGATCTGAGTACTATGGTTGATACCACCGTATTATATTCCATTAAAAGATGAAAGGGTGTTTTGTGATTGCACCGATACCTATGTAGTACAGTACAACATGCTGAAACGATGTTTTTTTTTGTGAATTAGACCTAGACGTACGTCTATAGTAGGTGATGCTCAGTTTTTCAAGCTGCATAATAGATCGGTCGCACGTGTTCTAAAATCATTCTTGATTCATTCGTGTTGTAAAATAAAACTCGGACCCAAATATTTCTGGGATGGTCCTCAGTTCAGAAGCCTCGTCAGTGACTTTTCTTTTTGGGCTCAAAAAGTGCAACGCCTATCGTAGCACGGTTAGACACACTAGTGCACTGCGTCGCGCTTTGGGATACTGCTGTGATAGGGCTCATACTCACCTCTATCATGAGGGAACATACAAAACAGTTATCATACGAGCGTGTCCGGACGACGGTCTTCCCCCCTGCCCCCACACTTTAGCGTTTTGGCTGACGGCGCGCAAACGCGAAGAGTTTCGTATGAGCAAAAACAGACGAAAAGTCTCACAAATATGCGCATATGGCTACACAAAAATCGGAGGATACATGCCTTATGTTGTTGCGTCCGTCGTGAGTTCTGATTACTGTGGTCCCCTGTCATACGTACTGTTCTGTCCGGAAATATAATAAACTTAGTGATAGTAAAATTAATATAAAAATATGCTTATATTTCTGGACAGAGTGGTGGTCTGCGAGTGCGAACGCTGAAATGTGTGGCTATCGCAACATCTTTCTGAAAAAGGCAGGCAGGGTATTAATACAGAGGTCGTAAACGCCCCACCTCAGATAAACCGCGATTCGTTCGATAGACAGCACTGCTTGAAGGCGTGTGGAAGCCTATCGATTGGTGTTGCAGCAATAGGTCGCTGATTTTTTTAATGCAGTTTGCGATCAATAATGAGTCCTCTCTGCTGCGATCAGCCGCAGGCTCTCTCACCCAGAGCTACTATTAATACCACCCCCGCATTGATCCGCCGGTAATCAACGTGGCACCTTGTCGCAGAGAGTGTCTACTCCGGTAAAAGTAAACACTCCTAGATACAACAGTTGGAGGTCAAGACGGGGTTTGGACTCACTCTAACATCGGGACGTCGTTGACGTTGACAACGGGCTCGAAGGGGGTCGGCAAATCGTCCGCTGAGCAAGGGTTGACCATGCCCTCCACCGAGCACACGACTCCGGTAGGACACCACTGGCACTCCCCGGCCTCCCTGTGCAGTAGGCGGTATATCATAGGGGGCGCCGGAGGTTGGGGGTTTATACACAGCAAGCAGGGAACGCAAAAATATCATGAAAACAAAAAAAACGTGAGCTGTGAGATCGAGGATTTCGTCGAAACCTGTCTTTGCAAGCTACGTGGGGAAAATAAAAATATATGCGAAGTACGAATATATATCACATATAGCAATGGATATGAGTTGAAACTACACATATTCATGTCTTGAACTATTAATAATAGTGCTTCGTACTCGTACGAACAAATTAGTTGTGTTTTTTGGAAAATGAAACCGTAGAACCATGGCGTTTCACGGTAGGGGTAGCAGGTACGGTAACAAGCACCTAATTTTTCTGAGGTTTCTGACTTGAGAAACTCTGTATCATATCATATGCACCTCACCCAACAACCGAGGTTGATAAAAAAAGTTATCTGAAGTTAAGCACCGATTGCACAACCCAATCGGCTAGGTGTCCTAACGAATAACATTGAAAAACAACACACGGCGCATGGTACGGCAAAGGTGCAGCTGTTACCATAGCTACTGTTTCCGGGACTCCTGGCTTGAGGAGCTACGTGCCTCACCCTAACACTGACTGTGATCACACTCGTACGGATATAGTCCGATGCACAAGACGACAATCTAAAGGGCACTCGTGTTATCTGCCCTCCACTGAAACCCACCCCATGGCATTCCCCCGAAACACACCCTATGGCATTGCGTCGTAATGAAGAATATTTGTCGCCATATCTGCAGAACACAAAATCTGTTTTTCACCTGAGCTCCCAGTTCTTGGACCACGTTCCCTGCGGGCATGCGGCGCACGGAGTTCCGTCCTCGTCTAGCGTTGAGCGGTACGTGCCCGGCGGACATATGTCGGCAACGTCTGTTCCGTCCTCCGCGCAGGTGGTTCCAGGCGGACAGGGGTAACACTCCTCGGACTTGAGAGGGGAAATATAGAGCGGCGACGGCAGTGAAGGGGGTCGCGTGGAAAGGAAACACCGCTGGTTTATGCATTTCATCGTTTTCTGCAACGAACGGTGTTGGCGGGGAAAAAAATGAGGCGGATCAAGTACATAATAATTGGTGCGAGGGTAGGGCTATCTCGTAGCGCCAGCAGCTTCATCACACTGTCAGGAGGGCTTCACAAAGCTCTACCGCCTCTGTCCGCTGGAGCTGAACTTTTCTACGTTAGGGGTTGCAATAAGGCTAGCATTTCATAAATAAGGCTAGCCTTATTTCTTTAATAATGCTTATTGAAATAAGACCTATAACCCTAACCCTAACTCTTAAATAAGGCTGAAGCCTTATTAGCCATATTTCAATAAAGCTAACTCTAACTCATAGATAAGGCCCCAGCTTTATTGAAATAAGGCTTCAGCCTAATTATATGAATAAGGCTAGCCTCATCTGTACAAGGCTAGCCTTACTCAAATAAGGCTGGCCTTATTGCAATTTTGAGCCCAAACATTTCTCGCTGACGGGGCTGTTCGACTAGCAAACTACCCAATATATATGGACCCGAGGACCTAATTTGTATCTTACACTACATTTATTTCGCCCGTGGGATTGTGCATCGGTCTTATATAAGCTTACAACTTTTCTCTCAAAGTCGGCTATTGGGGAGGTGAAACAAGAGCTCCTCAAGTGACGGGGTTTAGAAAAATTACATTCTATCCCTCTACCGTACCACGCATCAATGATTGGCGTGAGGGCACGGTTATCTAGCGCCAGCAGCTTCAGGAGGGTTTCGCAAGCTCTACCAACCCTATATATGTCCGCTTCAAATACCGTAAGTACACGTTTACACGACGGGGTACACAAACCGCGCGTCTGCACCCTGAGGCGGGTCCACAATATACTTCGTACTGTCTGCGTACGGCGAGATCAACAAGCCAATATCCGACCCAAAAGGTCCCTCCTTGTGGCGCAGAAGAATATTATAAAAGGAAAAAACGTCGGCTGTAAGATCGAGGGTGTCGTCGGAACTCAACTTTGCAACCTGGGTGGGATACTTCGATCGCGCGTACTACGTGTTTTGTATAACTAAGAGTATGGAGAGTTGCTATTATTCACTAGAGTTTTCATATACTTCCGGGCTGTTGGGATATCATACTCCTCTCTCTCTCCGCCCAGAAGGTATCGGCTGGCGTCGAGAAGCCGGCCGAACCGAACTACGGCAATACGTCACGGTGCCTTCATCTGAGCCCATTTAGAAACTGCATTATTCACGGATTTGAATTTCACAAGTTGAAGCTACGATAGGGATAGCACGTTTTGGCCAAAAACTGTCTTATAGAGGAACCACCCAATACATATACATACGAAGTATGTATTACAGTAGTTTGGCCTATATAAGGCGACATGAATAAGGCGACCACTCGAGATATGGCGGTCAAAATCGGCTGGCACGACTGGAAGTCTGAGTACAACTGCCTATACGGAATAAGGCGACCACTCGAGATAAGGCGGTCCAAATGTCTTGGCACGGGGTCGCCTTATATAGGCACCACTACTGTACCAGGTATAATATATATATATATATATAAATATATATATATATATACTTCGTATGTATATATACTTCGTATATATTACAATACCTCGTATTACGGGGGACCATAGTTAATAGACCTATTGTAGACACAATAGGACCTACTGTAGACACAATAGGACCTACTGTAGACACCAAAACCTGTAGATTTCACTATTTTTGCAAACAATATTTGGTCCATAGTTAATAGGACCTACTGTGGACACAATAGAACCCACTGTAGACACCAAAACCTAGATATTGCCCTGTTTTTGCTGACAATATTTGGTCCTATATACTATGGTCCCCCGTAATAGTGTAAGTCCTAGATTAAACCGGGAGCTGGAGGAGTCTCGGAGGGGTCGTCCCGGTCCCGGAGCGTTGGTCCCGTGCCAACGGGTAGCCGAGCAAGCTTCTTCCTTTCAGATTTAAGCAAGGAGAGCTTTCGGCAACTAATTTATGTGGCACCGTGGGGGAACGAGCCATCGGCTACGCGCGGTCTTTTACAATCGGGCCGATTCCGGCGGAACATCCAGCTAGATTTACTCGAGGACCGGTCAACCCTGTCAAGGACGGGGGACCGCTTGACCGGAGATCTAGACCGGCAGGCTCTTTCAAGGCCTGACGGATCCATCCATCCGTTCATGCGTGTCTCGAGGTCTACAATACATACGTACACCTTGTCCGTCACAGTAGTTACTCGTTGTATACCACGCAATTGTTCGTCAGGTTGCCTTTTCATTGTTTCTCAGAGGAGACGTGTTTTGGGCCTCCCCAAGTGAGGAGCCTCATAAAAAATTAGGCGGTGCACCGCTACCGTATTATTGGTAGCATGCCTTGGCACCCATATTAGAGTACCTCGATTGTTGGTGAGTAGAATCCAGGCAGACAGGCCGAAGCGGACACCATTCCTTCCAGGTCGCTGAAGAAGCCTTTGGGGCTAGGGATAGGAACCGCCGTGCCCACTGGGCAGTAAAACCCTTTAGGGCACAGTCCGCTTCCCGTTGGCCCGGTACTTTCAAAGGGGTTGGTCAAGCACAGGGGAAGATATCAGGGAGAGGTATTAGAAACGGCATAGGCACTGCGCACATGGAAGTGTGTTGTAAGCTTTACCCTGGGCTGGGCAATTGATCAATCTTTTACCCATGTATATTAGCTCAGTATGTAACACCTTCACAGAAGCTGACACGGTGCTTTAGTTTCTTCAGGCTATCCCTCTTTCGGACCTTCATATATCATCCGCCTGGGCTCGAGCATTGCTCAAGAGCCCCAGCTTACACTCTTTCGCCCCGAGTTTTGCTTCCGCCTTGTAGTCGTCAGGGGACACCCGGGTTTCATCCCCGGGTTTCCTACTGTAGGTAGAAAATGATCTTGCGGCGCACAGGATGTCCCCTGACGACGAAAGACTCTCGGAATGTCGGAAACCGTTGTGAAAAACGACAAGCAAGAAGAGTAATACACACTTGCTCAAGCAAATCGTGCACCTCAGACAAAACGAGGTGAAACGGCCTGCCTCACCTTGCTGTCTCGCAGAAAAAGCCGGCAGGACACATCTGCGCATAGAGATAGTCCCCGGACCGGACCTCAGAGTAACCAACTCCGCCCAGGCAGTAGGAGCCCGGAGAGCAGGGGTAGGGGCGCAAGGTCGTGTCGTTTCGGAAAGGGTCCGAAGTCATGGTCCCGTTCGGGCAGTAAAAGCCTGCACAGCGCGCCACAAACGGGTTGTTAACCAGGGATGTACATGCGTTACCCCAAATGTGCGACAAAGGTTACCTGTAACACAAAAACAAATCGCACATGTACCTTTGTTAGTTTCGTTACCTTAAGCATGAACCACTGATCCGTTGATGTGGTTTTTATCACAAGAGACGTGCGATTTGAAGGGTTTTTTAAAATGTATGAGGAGCGTTTTGCATACAGAGGACGCTAAGCCACTTTTTTGTGTTACCCCAGAAAAATGTTGTTTCCCACCCTCAACTCCAGTTCCCTTTGTATTACCGATACCGGTAACGTGCATCCCTCTTGTTAGCTCGTTTAGAACCAAAGGTGTCAGGAGACGGCAGTTTTGTGCTTCGTCAGGCACACGTTTAGGAGTGGCTTCAACACTAAAACCTGTACATTAATGGATGGTACAGATGTGGTTCCAATAATTTGAGCCCAAACGTTAGCCACGGGCCTAAACTGCCATCCTCTGACATCTTTGAAGTGTCCCCTCCCCCAATAATCACGGGTGCAGTTCTCAAGGCTTTTGCTTTTTCGGCCTCCGGTTTAGTTGTCTCTACAGGTACGCAACTCCAATTAATAATGAGAAAACGGGCAACAAGAACGGCAGGCTGAGGTTTACAGGAAAATAAGAAATTCGAAAATCGTTAGACTGAAGTTATAGCGTAGAACGCGACCATTCTCAAATAAGAAACCCAGCCTGGACCATATTTCCTGTTTCTTATTAGATATCCTGTGAGAAATCCAGCCTGGACCACCTTTCTGGTTTCAGAATATGTTTGTCTGTACCTACCGCACGCTCCTTACCTGGGGGACAACGCTGATTGGGCGAGGT
>JAYJME010000614.1:0-21144 GCA_036873775.1 Costaria costata | reverse complement strand
TCACAACCCCCCCCCCCCCCCCCCCCGAAACGACATTAAGAAAACAAACGGCCATAAGAAAGAAACGGCAATAAATAGAAAATGAACGTCAACAAACAAGAAACAAACGATGACGCACCACGTAATCGTTGTACGCGTCGCTGCCCAGCTGCTGCAGCTGCCGCAGTTGCCTCGAGTCCTCCTTCGTCTGGAACAGCTGCAGCGCACAATTCGGGGAGGGGACGGGCGCAGCACGAAAGAATGTCACCCACTGCTTGCATTGTGTGGACGATGGTGAGACGCCATCAGGACACCTGACAGACTAATCGGGAGTCAACAACCTGGATAAACCCTGCAGAACTCGCAGTTTCCCGATACGTACGCTAAATATTAAAACTTGTACGGGTGTACTCGTATTGTTTTTTTATATATTATGATGCAAAGTGCGAAATGGGAACAGGGTGTCGTAGAGGTGGGACCCCACGGCGGCCTTGTGGGGCTTAACACATTTCTAGGGGCTCCTACTGGGGGTCTAGGTGGCAAAAGGAAAAGGGTCCACACTGTGGAGTCAAAAGTACCAAAGGAGAACAGGGTGCCAGAAGGTGGGATGTTCGGCTGGCCGCTGTCGTCTCCCCGTTTTCAGCTGGCCGTGTTTAATAAAAGTTGCTCCGTCCAAAAGCAAAACGCGTCAACATTGACACCACGCCCCGCCGTTGTCGGCAAGCCGTGAATTAACGACGAAACTTGACCCTTTTAGGACCGTTATTATCGAAGAACTTTTTTTCATTTTTCCTGTTTTTTTTTCGGACATTTTATTTTATTTTATTCTTTCCTGATGTTTCCTATTTCCCCCCCCCCCTAAAACGTGCAACAACGTGAAGCGAAGCGCTCCTGATATTTTGCCCTCCGTTATTTCCACTTTTTGGAAATATTTCCTGTTTTTCCTGTTTTTTCTTGAAAAGAAAAGAGGAAAATCAGGAAAAAAAGTTCTTCGATAATAACGGCCCTTACGCGTACCGCAAAAATTGCCCCACTATCATAAGTCCCTCAAAATAAAACGGGTGTAGTTCTTCTAGACATCAACCCCGTGTAGACGGCGGTCCTCCCAAAAGTCGACGCCGGAACCGCGGTCGGTTCTCCTCTTCGTATACAGCAAGCGCTGGGCCACGTTCGGTGCGGTAAATGATGCCGCGTGCTATTATACGTACGTACGAAGCACCTATTTTTTTTATGAAGATGCTCACTTTAGACGCTCTGTGCCTGCGCTCAACCAAAAACTGACTCCATGAAAAGTTCCATTGCCTCGCACGTACGAGTACCTTTTTTTTTTTTTTGTTCTTCCCAAATTTCCAAAAAAATCAATTGTACTACTGCCTCCGGCTAAATATATATATATACATACTTCGTATATATATATATATATATAAACCGGTAAAAAAAGCTTTTGTTGCACGTAACGAATAACACTGACTGTAAGCACGACGGTATTCCAACGATGTTGTGCAGTTTTTTTCCTGAGGTGAAGAGACCGGTCAGTTATCAGTGATATTTTGGCCAAGAACCGCTGTAAGGTTAGCAGTAAGGCATGCCCTAACGTTTCGCGTGTCGGCTATACGTAGTCGATATGCCTCCCAAGTAATACGAATACGATCCCGTAGGTAATTACGCTACCAAAGCAGTACCATAACATCATATCATACCATGCGTCACAGCCTGCAGAAATTAAAAAAAAAACACACACACACACACAGACAGTCGCACCTTGCTCGCGAAGACGTTGCTATCCCTCTTGCTAGGCTGTTGGACGACGATCGCCAGCATGACGCCCACGGAGAAGACGTCGGTACTGGGCTCGGCCTCCGTCTCTTGGTGGAAGCATTCGCTGGGGTAGTACCCGACAGTTCCGCAGCTGGCCTGCCTCGTCTGGCCGAACCCTGCATAAGGTATGAGGTGTGGTTTGAACGAACGGTCATGATGAATCCCTTTGTCCCCCCGAAACAGCGAACTAACCAATCAATCATCACGTTGGTTGCATCAACCGCGTCTACGAGCAGCGTGAGCGCCCAGCAGCACGGGGAGGATAATGTTGCACCCGGGCCGTACTACTCCTAGAATTTTAGCTCGGGACATCAATTTGTATCATCCCCCAATCACGCAGTGGGCGTTGCGGTGGTAATCGTCACTTTTTAGTGCCGATTATCCTCTCTGAAGTAATCCCAAGAGGGTTAACCCTTTAACTACCGCGAAATAGTACCCCACACTATTTCCAAATTATTTTGTCCCCAAAAACCGTTTCCGGCTCTAAAGGGGTTATAAGGGGGCCGAGGGGGCAGCAGCAGCGCGGTCTTTCAGAGGGAAAAAATTGGCGACAACAAATGACGATCGAAGCATCGCCCACCGCATTGGCTTAAAGGCGACATGAAGGTCACACGCCTGGTTGCCTCAGGTACAACGCAAGGGAGTCGTATCGCACAAGACGAGGCGCAGCCTGATTCTGCTCGCACTACTGCGCGCTCACGCTATTGTCATACTATACTGAAGTACTCGTATGATAGACGGTAGATGAGACTAAACTTGTCCTGTGTTTCGTTGCTCCAAAGGGAATCAGGCATGGAGTTATCCGTTCGCGACGAGGATTGCTGAGGCTCTGGAGACACACGCACGACAGCTTTAAAAAAAAAACGCCGATGAGTCGATATTTTCGGGTGGTGTATACGAGTAGATAAATAAATTAAAAGAAAAGAAAAGAAAAGAAAAAAACACACAAGAAACGGGCATTCGCACAAGAGTGAACCGTGTGGTTCAAGGTCACATAACCACCGTTTCCCTTTACAGTTATATATGCTTCATGGGTTTATTTTGATTTAAATTATACATCTTGAAATTAAAAAAAAACACACACACACAGCGAGATCGAAAACTTTCTCAAGAGTAATATTTGTGTAAGCTTGGAGTGATACATACTTCGTTTTACATTAACTACTAGTGGTGTGTTGCTGAATCACCAAGAGGCCTTTTATGTCGCGCGTTCGTGCAGCACGAATGATGCAAGGATGATGCAAGCCACGGCCTGCGGGTTAATATCATACTGTGAGGCTAAACTCCTCACCGTGCACCAGCCCAAAGTCTGCGAGGCTCGCGGTCTTGCGGAACCCGTTGCTTTTGACGATGACGTTCTCGAACTTGTTGTCGCAGAGAACGACCTTGTGCTTGTGGAGGTGGTCCACCCCTTCGATCACATCACTGACAAGGCTGCACACATCAAAACAGATCAGATCAGATCAGATCAGACCCCCATTCATGATCTATGTCTTACAGATCTCTGGTCCATATATGATCTGCATGGCTTACAGTAGGTCGTACGATCTGCATTTTCTGGCACATGCTTCCTGGGTTGGATCTGTATTGCATAGATCATGCACAATATATCATAAACGACAGGTATAGGATCTAGATGATCTAGATCTTGATTTGTCCGATGTGTGCAAGACTGGACGGAATGGGCGTTCGCGGACAAAGCGCAGGCGCCGAGCGCGAGAGAGAGCACCCCGAAGGAAACCTCGCACACGTCAGACAGATCATCGATTCCCACTAACATGGTCTAGATATTTCAGGGCACATATATTCCCGATCTGTATGATCTAGCTCATGATCTACTTCGTATATGATCTAGCTCATGATATGTATGATCTAGCTCATGTTGCCGGGTGGTAGCCGTATAATCTGCATGATCTAGGACATGTTTCCTGTACAACATCTGAGAACTGCAGGTTAGGATCTAGATTGTCTACAGATCGTGATGTGTCCGACGTGTAAACGCTTGCAGACGAGGGCGTGCGACAACGCCCCGCACAGCACGGTGACAATTCGACGCTGACGGCAAAAACATGCTCATTCATTTTTAAAAGGAACCAGTAGCGCAACGCCGGTGTAACCATACATTTCGTCAGGTGTTATTGTACAAGCTACTGCAAACGCTACCGTAACACTCGAAATAATGGGAGAGCCGGAGTGCAAGCTCTGCCCGTGGGGCTTTATGGCCAGCCCGTGGGACCTAAACTCACTCCAGCAATTCAGGCAGGGACAGGCGGTGGCTGTTGATTTCCGTGAACAGATCGCAGTCGCCGCACTCCAGCGCCAAAGTCGGACAAGGTCCTCGGTCGTCCATCGCGTACACTCCGATGATGTTGGGGTGTGGGGTGACCCTGTTTACATCCGTCACGACGCACAAAACACACACGGGCAAAAATGCACGAACACACGATCAGCGACAAGTGACCGGTCGTATATAGAGCATGCGTGTACCGTGCACGCGACGGACAGAGTCGGGCGGTTCATCATGCGGTTATCTTAATGTTCGGCATGGACGAGACAAAACAGCAGCAACAACAACGAATTTGCATATACCTTGTGTGAACCTTGGTAGCACAACGGGCACATGTAATTGATCCGAGTGTATCGTACTTCGTACGCAACACACCACCGCGGTACATACCACGATCAATCACCCTAAGGTCTCACCAGGTGTACACCATCATCTCGTAAATGAGCGCCTGCTGATCCGATTCCTGTGGTGCGCGAATAGCAGAGGGGGAAGGGAGAGGGAGTTTGGTTATCGCGATGGGTACCTTCGTTCGGGGCATATTCTTCATTAGGAGCACCCGGCGTTGCAGGTCAAATCCGACAGCGACTACCGTGCCGAGGCTTGCTAAAAAAGGTCCGAATGTGGCAGTAGTAGAACACTTCTTTGGTTCACCGTGACAACCATGAAATCATTGAATTCCTGAGTGCCTAGTCTAGTCTAACACACCACGTACAATGAGTGACTCTTCTCACGCGGATTGCTCCATATTTTTGGGAGTCGTTTGTCCACCACATTTCCATATACTTCCGGAATGGCGTATCATGGATACAAATGCCGCTCGCTCGCTCACCGTTTTAGCCTTCTTGACGGCGAATACAGCGTTCGCTTCTCTGCAGACCGTCTTGTACACGCCGCCAAATCCCCCCTCCCCGAGCTTCTCCAGCGGGCCGAGCATCCTCCTTCTCGGCGCCAGGGCGTGCTCGGCTACGCGCACCTTCAGCGCACACTCGGCGCGCACCTTTTCCACGAAGTCCCGGTGGCACTGCCCCTTTTGCAGCTGCCAGAAACGACCGACAAAGTCGGGGGGGTCCAACGGTGCGCCGTTGTCTTCTTGTGGAGTCGCTTTTCTGCGCGTACCAACGTCCAACCTCATGCCAGGAGGACCCACATCCTTGTACGGGGCGCGGGCAGCCACAGCCTGTCAACGAGAGGCGGTGGTCGTGGTCGGGTACGTGTGTAACGCCGAAAGGCTACATAGTGCGCTGGCCGAGAGCGCTGGAGCGAGTTGTGATTTTTCATGAGTCGAACGGCTGGATTCAACATAAAACCACCCCCAGAACAAAGGCAGGAGCCAAGGAGCTCTTGTAGCAGTCTGGAAAAGGACGCTTGCGCAGATTAACGTTGACAAAAGTGGAGAATACTACAAACATAATCACGGCCATCCATCCCGCTTACGCAGCCTAAGCATCGACCAAATAGAGCACGGGCATGAAATACTGAAAATTAAATCGCGGCCATCTATCCCACGCACAGCAGTAAGCACGCAACCATCCCTCCCGCGCAGAACAAGCATCGACCAAGGAGAGCGCCGGCGACACCGCATGGACCACATACCTCTGCAGCGCGTGCACGCACTTCGGCAGCGCTTGCCCGCGCATTGGCCCTCTCCAGCTGCTCACGTAGCCGAAAACACTCCTTGTGGGATCTGATGCGATATTCCTATATAGAGGAGTCCACGGCAACGCGAGTATGATAGGTACAATACGAGTAGTATGTAAAATTGGAGAACCGTGAAATGAAAAGAGTGCTATCACGGGGGACAATAGTAAATAGGACCAAATGTTGTTAGAAAAAATAGGGAAATACGTCGAAGTACATAGGTTTTGGTGTCTACAGTAGGTTCTATTGTGTCGACAGTAGGTCCTATTAACTATGGAAAATAGTGTTAACAAAAATAGGGAAATATCTGGGTTTTGGTGTCTACAGTAGGTTCTATTGTGTTTACAGTAGGTCCTATTAACTATGGTCCCCCGTAGTAGGCAACGGGGTCGAGACGCGAAACACGCAAGCTCATTTTATGGACCCTGCGTCTGGGTATAGCAACGGCACACCGCTGATACTTAGGGTAAGCGCGACTACGCTGCAGTAAAAGGTGTATAAACCTCCCGCACCATTCGATACGCTGCAAATCGCGACCTGGACCGTGCGACCATGCTGAAGCGGCGGAGTTGACTGGAATCAATTTCAGCGGGAGCCTGTACCGGCATACTGTTGCTTTGTACTGTACGTGCAGTGCCTGGCAGCGCACTTCATCTCGATGCGAACGTCCCCATCTTCTACGAGTGTAACCAAGTTTGTTAACGATTCGAACGAACGGAGTGCCACCCACCCAACCCAACCCAACCCAACCCAACCCAACCCAACCCAACCCAACCCAACCCACCTTTTCCGTCCTAAACATGACGGCGAGCTCGCTTATGGTCAAGGCTTGCTTGCACATTTTAGCCTGGCGTTTTACATAACATCATTTTGGCAACAAACAAGGGTGGGTCGAGCGAGGCGGGAGTCAGTCTTCCGGGGCTGCGATAGCTCTTTACCCGCCACTACTACGAGTATCATACCGCTCGACAAGATTCCTGGATCCAACCGGTACGTACGAGGTATACTTCTTACGTAGGCATCCACGAATGAAGTCAGCCCCGATAGGAGAGCTCGACGAGATGCTGGCTTCGAACCTCCGCGGAGGCTTCGCACGAACTGTTCGCGATAGGATCTCGGCACCAAAGGAACTTCGCGAGTTTGATCCGCGGCCAGGTACGCTAATGGCCTACAAAATGTCTCTAGGCGTACGGAAGCAGCTACGAACACAAACCGGTAGCAATCAATGACTACTACTGTTGTAGATAGGGACATATAATAAATACGGTCACGCAAGCACTCGGCCTACGTACCCTCGCGCGAGCCAGTTGCTGTTCCAAGCGATCAGTGTAAGAAGGAATCGAGCAGTCCCTCGGAGGTTTTGACTCCGCCTTGACCCGGGACGACCTCACGCGTGACGGACTATTTTGCGGTGGTTCATCTTGGCGGTGCCGGACCGGGAACAAGCGTTCGTCCAGCGCAAAGCGTGGCGTCACCTATTTCAGAAGCAGCAACGGCAGCGTTGAAAAAAAATACCGTTGGTTGAAAATAGGACCGGTCGGGAAGCGGGGGAGGGGGGGGACCGGCGGGGCAAAGCACAGTGGGGTCGATTGAAGAACAGCTTTCAGCGGCGGTAAGTAACGTATGTCAGCTGGGGACAGGTGTAACATTGCTACCGCCGGTATTGATAGACGGTATTAAACATTTACTACATACTTCCGTATATGATACGAGTAGCAGTATTTAATAGCAGCACATGCAGCAAAGTCCAGGAACTCACGAGGCACACACGCACACACGCCCGGACTTGGTCGCATCTTGGAGGTTTATTTTACTGGTAGAGCTGCGTGCCTGCAGGGAACACTTTTGTTACTACAGACTGCAGTAGTAGTACTACTACGTGATGATGCTCGTAGTACCAAGCATGCATAGTTTATATGTTATACCGAGCGACGGCTTTGTCCGGTGAGTTGATCAACCAACTCAGCTGCGTTAATGGCGATCGGTGAAATAGGTGCTGCAATGCTACGGGTCCATTTGCTACGTACATAGTCTGGCGATACAGCTTTAGGTTCGGACATCATCAAATACATTTTTACAGCAATTTACAGGGCGAGTAGTAGTAGAAGGTCGCAAGACCTATCTTGACGAGTAGTAGTACAAGTACTGTAGTAGTCGCCATGTTGGAAATTCGAATAAGAACAAGTCGGGCGCAGCGCCGTGCCGTGCACTTAAGAATATGTTCCCATAAGAAACACAGCTCGCCCGGCGGCAGTTCCGTGGGAGACATTGCAAGCCTGCGGCGTATATCATATGCGTATCATACGAGTACACCTCCTCTGCTACGTACTGCTGTACCAAGGCTTTTTTTTCTTTTCGTGGCAGATAGATGTTGTCTTCTCTAAAAAATGTATCCCATTTTTTTTGTTGCTCCGATCAGTCAGCAAACTTGCTGGCCGGCACGAAGATACTCGTATCATAGCATGATGGTGAGTACAATAGGAGCCATTTCAGATTGTATGCCTCCCTCTGCCAGAAGCCCAAGGCCAACCGCCCGGCCTATATACCGCTACCAGCGATTGCCGATTGCTGCTATTATAACTGGTGTGAAATAGGTAACTACTACTGTTCCTTTGTCTCCGTTTAGAGGAGCCGATGAGGGCTATTAGTATACCCCGATATTTGCGCCAGAGCCTGTCATGTCCGCAGACCGCAGCCCTACGTATCATACTGCTGTGTCGCAGCTTACACCGTTCACATGAAGCTCACAAAAGGAAAACACCCGGCTTGCCCTCACAAAAGTCTTCGATTATTTTGAAAATTGGTGCCGATTTTATACAGTCCTTGAACCAGGTACCAGTCAAGTATGTTCCATTTTGAAAGAAGAGCGGTTCTCTCGTATATACGCTAGATGGGGGAGCGGAGAGGGCGGTCCAGAGGCTTGTGCCTGGGTATGTTGTCCTCAGCCACCATGCAAAGAGAACACTAGACACCATTCGGTTGGCCGGCCAGTAGTGTCGCCAGTCAGCGGTCAAACACAACCAATAGGCCAGTGTGATAGGTTCTGCTGAACAACAGTTGGTATCAGCATGACGATGAGTCGATACTACTGGTACAATACAGCAGCAGCATTGAACTGTACGGTATAGAGCGAGGTCTCGGCATCAACATTGAGGCACGCTCGCTTTATCGTTTGCCGCGCTCGGCAAGCCATTAACGCTGCTCTCACCGAATATGCCGTGAGGGCGTCCGCTTTCCTTGATGCCGGGTAGCCGCGACGTCTTGAGTGAGAGCCGCGCTGAAGCACGGCCGCGGCGGCCTGCATTGTCGTCATGTCGAGATCGAGAGGTACCCCAGGAACTTTGCCCGAAGAACCGTTCATAGATTCGCAAGCTACAGCAGTAGACGACCTTGTCTCCCTTCCTCTCCCTACTCGTATCGTCCGAGGTATGGCTGAGCGCGAGTGGTACCATAGGTGCCGGCGGGGTTGTGGACTTGGCTTGGCGGCGGGGGAGGTGGGCGGAACGTGTCAGCGGCAGAGAGAGACAGAGAAGAGAGAAGGGTGGAATGGTTGCGCGAAAATGACAGGCTTCTTGTTCCCTTTGTTCCCTTCCCTCCTCGAGGACGGAAATTTAGAATTCAGAATAATTCAACCATTTTTTCACCGGGACTGTCTCAAACTATCACTACCGACGACGAAATATTTCGAAATTAAAATCGACAAAAATCGAGACCTTCGCATGGGGTACTCGTTCGAGCTTCGGCTAAAGCGATGTCAAAACTACAAGGAGGCACCCCTTCACCACTGCTGCACCTGCTCTTCTTGGTCACGGAGACTGCGTGTCTCGCCAGCGGCCGACAACTTGATGGGGGTCCCCGCCGTTGATAGGAGAGTTAGAGTTTGGAGGTGAAAGTTTTGGTCGGAACACCCCGCCGATATTACCGACGAGTCGCGTGCGTCTCCGTCGATATTATGACGGTCCTAAAAAAATGGTTGAATTGTTCTCAATTTTCAGGTGTTTTTTACCTGCCTGCCATCACAGACATATCTTATCTGGTCAGCGCCGCTACTCGTACCACGACAGAACATATATGTACACCTGTGGTATATATAAAGATGTGTGCTCGTAGAACCTCACCGGCCTACGTACCCTTCCGACGCAATCCCCCAATGCTCGCATGTACCATATTTTATATGTACGTAGGGGGTTAGCGCCGGAGCTACTTTTTATACTTCGGGCCGCGGGTTGGCGACGCTCAGGATTCTCCTGTCAGACATTGATATTGGTGGTACGATATGATCGCCACGTATAGGAAATTCCTGATGGTGCGGGCTAGGTGTTGTAGCCCCGGGGTATTCACAGCTACAACAACAGCTGTACGCGACATATATACCAGGTACCAGGCAGAGTATACATATGTACTGTATGTGTGTATTACGTACTCGTATATAGTGTAGTATCGTGTACCACAGGTAACAGCAGCAGTATAATAATAGCAGTAGTACTACTACTGGAGATATCCAATCAAAGTTACCTGGTATGGTATACCTGTATACAGTATAGATCCCAACAACAGTAGTAAGCAGTAGGTCTACAAGGCACTCTCGTCCTGTACGATAATTCCTCTCTTCTATGAAACGTTTTTGCCCGACCGCAAAGAAAGCTAGAAAATTTAATAAAGTTCCAGCGTCGTGCATACAATAATATTAATATCGCCCGGGACATCTGACATCTACAGCGGAGGAAACATGAGCTCCGGAACAGCCAGCAGGAAGGATGCCCGACCGAAACAACGGTATCTTAGATATATCTCGGAACTCGCCGTGCTTTTGCGCTGCTCTGCTCATATATCACAGGCAAGGTCTTTACTCTACGTACCTATTACTGGTGGTGTACGTAGTGCGTATCTATCTATATGCGTAGCACCTCGTCGTGCTCACTCGTTAATAGGTTGGCACGCGTCTGTCAATCAATATACAAGGTAATAGTATGATAACAAATAAATATCAATATAGCTTCTTTCGTAGCGGGGGGAAATGCGATGTTAGCTCCGGGCTTATCATGAGCAAATCTTCGGATCGAGTATATACAACAACAAAAGTAGGGGCGGAGCGGCACACCCCGATTATACCGAGAAGGATGCGTAGCTCGCTCTTTCATGCGTACTACATAGAAAACAATACCTGGTAGTTAGTTTTGCTATTAATAGTATAAGTGTTGCAAAAATTGATTATGTGGGACTGTGGGGCTACTCTGTATACTGTATGTACCGCAGTATAGTCTACACTCACTTAATAATTATATATACAACGACGTATTAATATCGGTATACTACAGCAGTACTACTTTATAATACTACGAGGTATACAATACTGCACTTACTTACTGGTATTTGGTACCAGTATTATTTATACTACTGGGAGTATAAGATCGATTGTTTGATGACTATAGCTTATACGGACGAGAAAGGAACGAGAAACATGATTAATCGTTGTTTCTGCGGACAGTGCTTTTCCCGGAGTCGCGCACACCTTTTTGCGATAATTACTGTATGTAGTGCCAGGTAATATTATATACCAGGTACCAGGTATTAAATAGGCCCACGATGATACGCTTTGGAAGTAGCGCCGCCGTAGGCAATTACAGATGTCCCGCCTCTGAAACGGTGGAGACAGCGGTTGGCCGAACAACTTAGTTTCAAATTGGCGGATATACGAACTCTGGTGGACCTGGGCCGGTATTTTATTTTTCATCTGACCTGGTAATTTTCCCGGGGCTTTGTTTATCAGGCGTCATACACAGCATTCTCTGTTATTATAGTTAGTAGTCACTAACCACCACTGAACCACCGGTGGCGTATTTATGTGATGTATACTGGTGAGTAGAAATATCCCGGCTGCCGCCTGTCTTTTGCACGGCTCCTGGCAAAGAACGAGGATATACCAATCAGCCGCGGCAGTTGCAGCAGCAGCTATAAGCAGCGAGGCGTATTGCATCGATTGCGGGGTTCGTAGTTTATTTCGAATATAATATGTTGTCGTTTCAGTGGGATTCACCGTAGACTACTACTAACTATTAATACTACTGCAGTATACTCGTATAGGCAACTGGTGGTGTTTCTACTCACAAGGCCAACGCTACGTGGAATGGCGGGATATACTCGCCGTGTCACAAAGCCTCCCGTTTTGTGGTTGGATTTCTCCCGCACAGCTACGGCCGCAATGTCTGCAGCATTAAGTGGCGATCCACTACTTACTGCTGTTCGCCGGCCTTCAGGCCCCGGTTTGTGCCGTAGTACTGAATAAAATCCGTCAAAAGAAGGATAATTCCGTGGAATCAACGCCGAAAGACCGAATTATATCCTCGTCGACAATGTGGCTTCGTTAGCATCCGCGATGTGCTCGGCCGGCGTTCAGAAGAAGATGCCGCGGAATATGGTCGGCCGTGAGTACGGAGAGCGCGTCTGCGTGTCCATTATGTTCGTGTGTGCTCGTTCTTGCGTACAGGCGTGTTGTGGGTCACAATCAACATATATAGTAACTAAACGCAGAGGACCTAAAAAGCGACCAATCTATTTATTCCACAATAATGACAACAGACCCAGCGCAACGGAATTTGCGCATCGGAGCTCTATAGGAGGTTTTCCCTGTCGGCGTGGTTCACAAGCTGGGCATCATGCGCCAAACAACAGCGTTAACATGTAGTAAATTGTGTTTTTCGTGCAGTCCAGGGCCTCGAGGGGAGGGGAGGGGGGGGGACACGCACGCACGCACGCACGCCGTATGTTGCCGTCACGTAGCAAGCAAGCGGCAAAAACCGTTACATGAATACTTCGACACCGACTACACGAGTACTCTCAACACCCTTCCCCAGCTTCCGCTATTCGCCGCGTTGTGTAAACGACTGTGCGCACCATGATTCGCACCATGCTCCATGATTTGCACCATGTTCTGTGGTTTGTGTCTACGAAACGACGGACGGCGAGAAGCGCCGCATCGAACTTGCGTGGTGCACCGTAAGAACAAACGCCATCTTGCCAGCAAAGCTGTCGGGCAACAAGTGCGCTACCTACTAAAAGCCAACCAGGAGCAACGAGCGCCGGAACATGGGGGCCCTAGGAGTCACGTATAGACGGCAGGCCGTTTTGGGGGCACGATAACAATTCCGATGAATACGTCGACATTATTACTGTAGCCCGGTCGGAAGGGTTAAATAGAGGGACGCCGCTTTCCCACACCCCTCTGCCGAAACACCCACCCGTTGACGCTGGCGGCGTCGGCGGGTAACCCCCGCGGGGTGCACCGTCGGGTAGTTGTTTGCTGTTACTCTCCCGCGAGCCTCGTGGAGAGTTTCCGTTGCAGGACTGTGGCACGTAACCGACCCCAGCCCGTATGGGACGCCAAGCAACTGTTTGCGATGCGCTCGGCACACCTCGTTCAGCGATCATCAGCGGCGATGGGGACAGGGATGGTGTCAGCAGGAGTTAACAGGGGTATGCTGCCTGACGAGCAGAGTTAACAGGAAGAAGGGAGTGGAAAAAACGAGGAAGAAGGGGCGCCCAGGTAGGAAACTAAAACTATACACGAGGGCTGGGGTCGACCGGCAGGAAATAAGCGTGGAGGAACGGGAGCCGTCTCACCCTTCCCTCCAGAATACTTGGCATTGCGTAGTTACCGTCACCATCGCAAAAGGGGTGCGTTGTTTGGTGCAGAGGACGCATGCTTCGGTAGGGATACACCACTTTTTTTAGTGACATTCCTCATTTAGGATCTCTCTACCTTTAGCATCAAACAACACCTGGCTTTGGGAACAAAATCACGACCTAGGTATACGACGAAACAAAACATATATCGTAAAATATTTACGATATTGGGTACAATAGTTCCTCGGTTAACCTTTAGAGCCGGAAACGGTTTTTGGGGACAAAACTACTTGGAAATAGTGTAGGAAACTTTTTTGCGGTAGTGAAAGGATTAAGGGGCCCCGTACGTCAGAAAAATATTTGCCAAAAAGTGCTATATACCCCCATCATACCGTAGCAGGCCTCAGAGGGTGGATGGGCCCACGGCTGTGTGATATCCGTTCCCCGACTTTGATTTTTAGTCCTGCATTAGGCGGGTAAATAAGGTCAGCTATCGGTAACGCGCCATATCGTCTCGAAGACGGTCGGAATACTTCTGTAAAAACTGCTGCAGCGGTTCCTTGAAGTGTTTCACGATATCATATTCATGTGGTTAGACGAGTTGAACAGAGGCGGTGCGAGCAGCAAGGAGAGACAAGCGATATCACCGCTGGGTATACACGCCTCTGGGAACACGATATTTCAGCATTCTGGAGGGGAAAGCAAAAGCCAGGTGGGACGTTCAACGCCTCTATGCAGCTGGCCCTTTTATCACCTGAGAGGCCAGGTCTGCCACACCCATTGTACGTGCTGTGTGGCAGGCCTGGTACACATCTATACTGCCGTGCAATGGCGTTCCAGTTGCATCTGGAGTTGGCCGTGAGGGTACTCGCCTCTTCGAGAGAAAACATGGCACCTTTTTGGCAGTCACAGCCGACGTTTACGTGGTGCGATAGGCGCAGCACTTTTTGGCACTTTTAGGCCAAACGTTTGGTTATTACGGTGAGTTAGAGAACTCTTCAAATGGGGAATCTCTCAGCAAATTGAGGTATACCCCTACCGTACCATGCGTCCAATATCAACATCAGTATCAATATTAATCTCAATCTCAATCTCAATCTCAATCTCAATATCAATCTCAATATCAATCTCAATCTCAATCTCAATCTCAATCTCAATTTTGTGCCCGTTCAGTGTGAAAGCGCTTGCTTTTCCGAATGGGTACACGTGCTGGTGCTCTCGCTAAGAAGGGGGGGTCCTAAATAATAGTCGGATGTGTGTCCGAAGCTTTTTTGGTTTGAGCGGCGCTCAGCAAGTGCGCAACTATCAGTCAACCAGACGCCTGAACAGTCTTAATAAGCACTGGATTCTTCAGCAGCCTAAGCTTTAAAAGTCCACCTATCGAATTACTTGCAGCTACGAAACATTCTTCGCGTGATGACGCACTTCGCTATGAAAGGTTTGCAATGCAGGACAGCCGTCAAGGCTGGGCAAGCGAATACTTGTTCTTTTTATCGGGAGAATTTCACGCAGAAAGAGCGAGAGACATCGCATGAGCTTGCCTACCTGTACTTAAAAATCAAACCAATACCAACAGCAGGTGCGAATTCGCCCTTGCACGCCCAGATAGCCTTAAACGCCCAGACGGCGTAGCTGTTCTTTTTTTCGCTTTCTCGCCCCTGCTCAACAACGTAAAAACGACCGAAAACACCATGCAGTACCACAAGCCACGCGTACAACAACAGATCAACTATCTGCAATACATGGCTGTACAAAGCGACGACAAAATAAAACAAAAACTTGATCGGCTCCAACGCACATTGGCGGTAAAACGCATGACACTCGCTCCAAGGATAGGAGCCCATACACAGGGACGCATAGTATATACTGATACGCGTGATAAACGTGACTGCGCGTGCTGTAGTACAGCACGGACGTCAAAACGATCGGCGATACCTTAGGTTCAACAACAACACGAACGAAAATAAAACACGACAACAACAAACCACTTGCAAACAAAATTTTCACAACTTTCCTGGTTGCTCGCTCCCTCTACGCCGCCCCACCAAAGCGCTCAACGTTCCATCTCCGACAAAAAATCTACGGGGCTCTCTAGCGCCACAGCCACCCTCGAGCTACCTCAAGCAGGCGAATGTGGCGAAGAGCCCGCGCCCTGTCATAGGCGGCTTATGGCGACGTGCGCTTTCCCTTCCACTTCCGCCTGCTGGGCGTGGGCGAGCACGACGGGCGCCTCTAGCTTTGCAGGCGTGTGCGCATCGGCGTATCCGGGGATAACCTATAGAACAACAGAGAAGTGAAAAAAAAAAGCAATGAGCGGTCGGTGTATGCAGAGAAAACATACAGCAATACGACGCATAGGTGAAAAAAGAGCATTGAGCGGTGGCGCACGACCACAGCGGCGGAAAAGGATGCCAGAGGATTTCTCGTCGAGGGTAGCTTACCACCTGAGAAAGTTGTTGACACACCTTGTGTACGGGACAAACAGAGCTAACTCTAACTCCTAACTCCAGCCCTAAGGCAACCAGACTCAATCAAACCATTGGTGAGCGTTAGTCCCTTTGTCTCGTAAACAGTGTGCGACAACCATTGTCTCGAACACGTGGCAATATCTACAGCTTTCGTTTGAACATATCGCTTGAACGACCATGGTGAAGCAATACCAACAGCGGTTACGGACGCAACAGCTAATTTTGAAGGATGTTACATGGGAGAATTGGCTATGCGGGCGGACGTACAAAAACCTTCGGTTACGTAGTATGCGTTGGGATTGGCGGGAAGCATTCCACGCTATTGCACCCACTATAGGTTACGGTCCTGCGCAGGTTCAACACGCAATACCGTCGAAGAGCCTCTTGAAATGACCCAGCCTACTACACACTCCGCAGCTTCACTTGAGCCCATGCACTAAAGTGCATCCGACGGGGCAAAAAAGAGCAACAACAACGCGACATGCGAGGTACCAAATGAGCTACTCTAGGCAAACTCGTGCGTAATACACACACACCTGGGACCCGCGTTTGTCGTCCTTCGCTTTGCTGGTCTCCACCGCCTTTGCCACTTGCACCTCGATCTTACAAAAAAACATGGGACAAAAGCAGGGCAAGATCAGACACGAAATCCCCGCGGTGCATATTATACGACTTGGCTTACTAGTAGTGCGTGATGCGACTTCAAAGAAAAGCACCAGCATTCTGAGGAGTATATAACAGCATCCACACGCCCCGTACGAAATGGAGGGAGGAATCACCGTCGCTCGCTCCACTCGCCTTCGTGCGCACAATCCTTGTCATCTTCGCAACACCACTTAACACCTCACAACCTTCTGGCAGGTCCTTTGTCTCACCACCATGAGCTTCTCCAGCAGGCCAACCACTCCTCTCTCGCCCTCTCCGTACTCGGTCATCAACAAATTCCGTTGCAACTGCCACGCGCCGTCCTCCACTCCCAGACCGCCGCGGTCCGCGCCAGCGCCAGACAATGACGACCCCTTTAGCGTCAGCAGAGAAGCCGTTTCAAGAGCGTTCCCCGCCGGGGGAGGCATGCGGCCGACACCGCCACCATCGCCGCCCCACTTGTTCGAGGGTCCCTCCAGGGAGAATCTGCTCGCGGCCTGGCCGGATTCTTCCAGCCGAGCGAGCAAGCCCCGGAGCGCGTACCTTCGGAGGTAAGATGTACATTTATTACGTGACGTGACGTTAACACAAAAACGCGAAAGGGCGGCCGTAGCGGCGGCAGCGGCAGTGGCAGCGGCAGCGACGGGTGGTGAAATGGGCATCTGGCACTCCTTGCCTTCGGAAAGAGCACCACGTGTGTGTGTGTGTGTTGATCTACCGTCAGCGTTCGAAGCCAGGTTATCCTTGCTCGGGAAGGCGATGGAATGCGCCTTAGAGTGGCGAAGAAACGCGACCCTTCAACTCGCAAATACACATACCCGATGGTGAAGCCGACGAGCAACTTTGTTTGAGGCATGAGTGGCTGAGGCACAGTTGAACCGGTAATCATCACAGGAGCCTCCGCCTATCGTGCAACTTTTACTACGCTCTCGAGCGGTCAACACGTATGAGGTACCCGGTTTGTACGATGGCATACACACTGTGAGTAAAAAGCGGCCTAAAACGCGTTTCCTGCCTCCATTTTCTCCGTAGTATAACTTCAAAATGCGCACGGACACGCTTTGCCTACCTTCGCAGATGCAAGGTGTAGGTCTCGATGCCCTCAAGTCTCGACGCCTCGGTCATGTAGTTCTTGCCAAGACCCGCCACAGCGCGATCCCCCACGTAAACCTCCTTCTTACTCACCCCAGCCGCGATGAGCCTCGATCGCGCGTCCGCCATCAACCGCATCATAGACGGTCGGAAAACCGGCCAATCCACGCAATTGCGCCTGCTCCACGCAACAGCGCGACGGAAGGGGGGGGGGTATACTCAATTCGTGCATGGCCGTAGTCGTATGACCATAGACCCTCGCATCCCTACCAGGCCGGGACGGAGCACGTCGAATTTTCACTAACTACGCAGACGTTGCTTGTACCAAGCGCGAAGCGCCGTGAGGTGTTCGGCGGGTCGCATGAACGGATTGGGGGAAGGGGGGTACGAGCAAGCTGGAATTACCAAAACCATTGCCTGTTTTCGTACATTTTTTAGGTGCATGTCAGGGGTTTTTACGAACACGCTGGAATAAACTGTTTTCGTACATTTTTTTATGGGCATGTTGTCAGACGGTAACGCAACACTCCGGTGAAGTGGGAACAGCGCACCTCGCATGGTGTTCAACTATCAACGTTCTGGTGAAACACGGCATGTTACAAAACAGCGACGGTTACACTTTCGCGTGGCCAGGAGCACAGTCCGAAATTGAGACGCGTGGTACGATAGGGCATGCCTTATTGCTAGCCTTAGTGCTAGCCTTATTGCACTTTTAAGTGAAAAATGTCACTGGGAACTGACGGGGCTCCTCAACTGAGGAACTACCGAGCATTGTTTTATTTAGTATCAACCACTCAACTGGTCAAACTCACAGCTGCCAATGTTAGACGCATGCTACGGTTTTCGACAATGTTAGACGCATGCTACTACGGTAGGGGATAGGGGTGTTGCTCCATGATGTTTCTGAGGCCCTTAATTCCAGGAGCTCTCTCTCTACTGCTGTATCACGCCTCCTCCCCCGAAACCTGGCTTCGGGAAAAGGGCAACCGGATGATCAACCCCACGACCTACATTAGCTTTACATCGAAACATGTCATCTTGCAAAATATCAAACTGACGACGAGATTGGGCAGTTCCTCAGTGAAGAAGCCCTGCCAGTCAGAAAACGAAACGGCCAAAAAGTGCTCCGAACCCCTATCCTGGCACGCCTCCGTATCCATCTAAACCTTGGCCATGAGACTGTCCACCGGGCTGCCCGATCAAGTCTTCTCAAGGTCAGCCGTTGGGTAAGGTAGAGAACTCCTCAAGTGACATGCACGCACGCCTCATGATATAAGGTCTATAGGTGCACCCCTATCGTAGCATATGCCCCATGAGCGAGGGAGGGGGTGAACGGCCACGAGCACGACCAAATGTGAAAGCTGCTCTTGAAAAGAACAGGACGAAAAAAACAAACTTCGCTCGAGCCCCTGCTGGTGATTTCCACCTACCTGGCCTTCGCGCGTCGTCGATACTTGTCCTCGTTACGGATGACCATGTACATGGACTCGGACAGCACCCAGCCAGGCCGGAGGTGGTTCAAGCCGGGAGATACGCCCGGTAGCCCCGCCTGCTCCTGGCTGTTGATTAGGCAGAAGGGGAAGGCCACCTTCGCACGAAAACAAGCAACACGTCAAACGGGCCACGAACTCTATCACAGCAGTTGGTGCACTGGCGGTAATTGACGTGTCAACGTGGGAATACACTGTACGGTAGATGCTTTTTCGCGGTGCTGCGAGTGTGCGACACGCGTGTCGAAGAGAGCAAGCAGTACCCATCCTAGTTGTGCATCGCTGCAAACGCAACTGCAAGCCTTCTTCCTCTTCTTATCGCCTGCTAAAACCATCGAACGCACGCAAGGCCTAGATTTCATCATCGCCTGTGCTGTCATGAACGCAGCACGACGCCATGCGGGCAAGGACTATAAAAAACCCGCAGAATGGACGTCACGCTCAAGATGGTTCGGGACTGCCAAACACGCGCCGGCAGCTTCCTAAAACCGACTTTCTGCTGTGGAATGCCACCCACTGCGGCTAAATATTGGTGACTTGTCATCTCGGCGTCATGGCGGGTCGTGAAGATCTACACACGGCATGCGAAACACTTTCCCGAGTTGTGCCCACCGGCTCGCGTCGTACACGCCACCGGCCCAACCAACCCCCGCACTCTACGCTGCGCGCGCGTGTGCTTACCCTCTGTGGGAGGCACGTAACGCCCGAGCCGATGACACTAAAGGGCGACTCGGAGTAGTTTGCGGGGAACTTGATAACCGTGGACAGCCCGAAGAACACGCCCTCCCCCGGCCAAATCTCCTGGTCAGCCTGTCGGACGGCCCCGTAAAACCGTCGGTCGGTCGTTGGTCGGTCGAACGAAAAACAATACACACAAAGGGTCAACGAAAAACAAACAGAACAAGAATCCATATATACGATAATAATGAATGATTTAATTGAATACATTAACGAATTAGTTGTACTGTAGTCTGAGGGGTGGGGGGGGGGGGTGGGGTAGAAGCTGGGTCGGAATTAACAAAATTTCGGAAATCGGGGAGGACAAAAACAAAATGCTAAAAAAAAAGTGAAAAATGAAAAACGCCAGCTGTGAGATCGAGGATTTTGTATTTGTACAAAATATATGCCCGTGGTGCCAAGTCCAAAAGGCGTGAGTATTCTCGGAGATCGGATGGCGGTGATGGCATGACGGTTGCGGTAGACAAGCGCAGCGCATGACAGGCCGCTCTTAGGAAAGGCGCCATGAAGTGGACTGAGAACGCAAGAAGATGACGCCTTACCGCGGTCGAAATGCGGAGCTATACTGCATGCAGGCGCTTCAGGGACCCTTCACCCTTCGCAGGCAAACATAAGAGGCTGCATCACGTATTGCTAACCTGGGGGTGTCTCGAATCCAAGGGCGCTTTCGTTGCTATTTGCGAACAGGATGTGTGGGCTCTCAGTGATCGTCCACCGGAGAGCATCCCGCATTGACGCGGACCCCCCCACTCACATTTTCAGATTCAGTTGAGCGTTTTGGCACGGTTTCAATCGACAAAACGATCAAAAAGTAACAATGGCAACACCTGCCTGCACCCGAGGCACGCCCTATATCCATTCAGGGGTTATCTTGTACATACGCTCGTAAAAAAGAGTCCTCGTGTGCAAAACGGAGGGCATAATGTCACCTGACGGGAAGTGTGGTTGGACCCCACGTTGGCCCCATATCCCACGTTCCCCCGTCCCAGAGGCCAGATAGTTGCGATAAGAAGCGATTGGTGGTGGAAACCCACAAATGGTCCAACCAGGCAGTGGAGGCACTCTCCAGCCCCCACTCCGCTGTCCGGTCCAAGCACTGAGTGGGTCAGCTTTTCGGGTCCACATGTGTCATCGAGGAAGACCACGAGCAGCGAAAGGTGGGGGCAAGGCATGCAGAGGACAGAGGACAAACAGCATTGTCAAACGTTAGTGGGAACCTAGCCAACAGCGCTTATCGTAGCAACGTTGCAACTTCGTCGTCGGGAACCAGATTGAACCAGATTGGGTACGCGCGCACGTTCGACACAAATATTCGGTACAGGGGGGGGAGGAAAACAACGTCCATAGGCCAAGCTTGCGCGCTAGG
>JAYJME010000613.1:0-21144 GCA_036873775.1 Costaria costata | reverse complement strand
CCCCCCCCCCCCCCCCCCCCCCCCCCGGGCTCATATGTTGCTTGCCTCAGTCTTTGAACCATTGACCATGCATCCCTTTCGAGACAGGGGGTGGCGGTTAATCAGCTTCAGCACGACCTCGCTGTGTGGAGATGCAGTCTCGATAGCGTGCACACGTCGTACAGATCACGATCTAAGTAATCTAAGTCATCTAAGTCGTCTAGATCCAAACCTGCCGTTTTGAGATGTTGTATTCATAGAAATGAAACTTGTGATGAAGCGGGTGCATTATATTTTGTAACAATGATAGTTCACGAGTTCTCCTTAAAAGTGTCGACATCGCTTCGGGAATTAAAGGGCACCGCTTCGTCAATTGTTGGCATCGCCTGGCAAGTGTCGATACTCTGCTTCGTGAGGATAGACACTTCTTAAGAAGCTATTAATAGCATCGTTCTCGTGCACACTATACCTCGAGGAAGTGATTAATAACATCGTCTTCGTGCCCACTAGACCTTGCAGAAGCGATTAAGGACACCGTCCTCGTGCCCACTATACCTTGAAGAAGTGATTCATAACATTGTCTTCGTGCACACTACATCATACCTTGAAGAAGCGATTAATACCCCCGTCCTTGTGCCCACTATTATACACCTTTGTCTTGGCGCTTGCCGCTGGAAAGGCGATAGAGGACGGGCTGATCGACACGTCAAGGTCCATGCACGTCGGCATCCGGGGGTCGGTCAACGACCACGAGGACATCACTGCGGACGCTGAATTGGTGAGTCGGGTAGACCTTTCCTTGTCCTTCGAAACCGTAGTTTGGACCGCGTAACAGGCGCCCTTTCTTATGGTTTGTACTCGCGTATCGGACCTCATAACATAACAGGACTCCTTCGGTATCGTTCATTTTCCGTGCATTAGACAGCGAAAAAACAGGAGTGCGGGCGTGCCTCGGCGACTTTGATGTTCTTGCCTCGAGCACGTAGGGCGAGAGCCATGCTACTGCCGATGACTTCGAACGGTCCATGCCAAAAGTACGCGGAGGTTGAGGCAGGGTTTATTCTCGATAGCCGTCCTATTAATACAATGCCGTCTCCTAAAAAAAACAGTAATTATTTCACCCCGCCGTTTCTAGACTGTAGTAATTATTTCACCCCGCCGTTTCCAGACTTCAAAGTATATGTTCTATACATAATTTAGGTACCAGGCAATGTCTATAGGTAACACCCATCACAACTGGTCTGGCACATTCGTCGCCCAGCTTTTGGAGGGCGTCAGGCATTGACTAGTTAAACGCCAGCCACCGTCCACACGAGAGGCCCGAAGGTCTGCCGAGCGCAGACAACCATTTTTTCCGGGATTGTTTTTTTGTTTTTGTTTTTGAAGTCACCACACCACCCGTACATAAAGCCTAACACTGGTATTATAGGAATTTGAAGGACTGCGTGGGAAATCAAGTTGGCCTACTAACACCGGTACTCCCCGAATGAATTGTCGCTCGTCCTGCGTCGCTCAGGGCTTGAAAACAATTTTCTGCTCCGAGCTGGACGACAACGGTTTCGAGTGGGTGGCGGACAAGATCAGGGGACGCGTGGGAACGGGCCCCGTGTACCTGAGCCTGGACATCGACGTGGCCGACCCTGCCTTTGCGCCGGGAACAGGAACACCAGAGGTAACAAACATCGTCGACACCTGCACCGCCAACCAGCGTGTTGAGTGTACTCGTGTACTCGGTGTCGAGATATTTATGTAACGGTGCGGAGGAATACGTAGAGACGACAGGCATGCTTCTCCCTGATGCATTCCACTCTCGGAAGGTGCCTGTTCCGCCACTCCTTGTCAACACGCGATAAGATACATATATTTCGTACGATACAAGCATGTATATACACCCTGTGTGCCTCTCCATCATGAGAGCCCATCTTTGAACCCGTCCCGGCCCGGGCCATCCCATCAGATAGGGTATTGGACACGCTAGCGCAGCGTACCGTGTGCGTGTACCTGTAAGTGTCTTGCCTCAGACAAGAGCTACATTCGGGGCAGCACGTTTTAGCCAAGATATGTCAACCATTGCAACTGACTGGTGGGGCTCCTCTGAACAGATGCATGCCATATACCACTATCATTGGGCGTTATATACACAACAGTAGGCCATGAGATTGTCCACCGGGTTGTACTTTTAGCTGTCGATTTCTCAAGTAAACACCTGCACTCCTACTGTAGAACGCCTCCCGAGCGGTATTTATTGAGTTGGCAGCCGCCTCCCGTCCCCCCACAGTGCCTTTATACCTATCGGCTCTTTAGCGGCGACATCGTCGGCGTCGACACGCGACCACCCTTCCCCTACGGCCGCGGATGAAATCGATTCGATAGACGCCTTTATCTAAAGGCTTACGGTTCGACAGATTTAGGCGGCGCTCGGGGCTCCCCTTAGGTGATGCACTCTTGGCCAGTCTATTTGCTTGGCTGTTACGATCTGACCACCATTTCCCGCTGCATTTGGGTTTGTTTGTTTGTCCAGGTGGGCGGTTTCTCGTCGAGGGAGCTCATCCGGATTCTGAGATCCATGAAGGGGCTCAACATCGTTTCCGGGGACGTTGTCGAGGTGGCTCCCGCCTACGACCACGCTGGTGAGACGCATTCATTGGAGGAATTTCGAGTCCCCTGCTGAGTTTAGTTTTGTTGAAGTGCGAGTCGTGCGTTTCTGTAAACGGTTTTGAATGCTGTTGCGCGCGCTGTTTTCGTTGTCTCCGCCATCATGCCACGTGGTGCTACGTAGCGCACTTTGTCGTAGGGCTGAACTGCCCTTAGCGTGTTGCACCGCACTTCCTTGCTGGTGTACGGGTATTCGATCGTCGTTTGTATGAGTGTGACCTCCTCCCTTATGTGACGGGCAGCTTTTAGTTTGCATTCTGATCTCAGTCCCCATAATCGAGGCCAAAATGACCCTCAGCCGCTTTGCTCCCCCTTCATATTTGCCTCGCGCCACTGACTACTGTACTGACGAAAATATATACTGCACGACTACGAAACTGAAGTCTAGTTGCGCTGTTCTGCTCTCTATTCTGACAGATATTACTGCCCAGCTGGGAGCGAACATCGTGTTCGAGATGCTGTCCCTCATGGCCGTCGCAAGAAATCAGAAGAAGAACGCCTAGTAGTACTCTACACATCAAACCCCCCGGCTGCTGCGGTGTAACACCTCTCTCGTGCAAGCTGTCAGAAACCCCATGGTGCCGGCAACAAAGGATTGCTGCGCCGAGTAATTTGTTAATATTTACATGTAGTAATTTTTGAATTTCAAGTATCTGGTGTACATATCAGGTGTGAGTTCCACCAGCCAAGTCGATACGTGTAGGATTGCGCCTCGGCACATTCATGTTAAGCTTTTTAACCCAACAAGTATGTACGCACGTCGGGTATGGGAATCAAGCTTGTGGATGCCGGTGCTCAGCACTACTCGGAAGCTGAGACTCAACATGAAAAACTCGATGCAAATCGACGAGCAGTGGGAATATTGTACCCTCGCGGATATAAAGGAAGGCACGTACCGGGGGGGAGAAGGGGCGACACCTGTGACCGCGGCTTGTCCAGAAGGTCGCTGAGGGGGAAACGTCCTACAGGTTGAGCTGTGGAATTTAACACTGATAATACATTACTTCGAAGTATATATATAAATGTAATAGGATGATTAGCTGAGAACAACCTTGGACGAGTATCGGTTCTTCTGAGAGACTTCTTGGACGGTTATCGGATCTTCTAGCGAGCACGGCCCATGCGCGCATCCATGCACTTGCCGGATCCGGCCGTGTGCAGCTAGGCGTGATGCTGCCCTGCACCGTTGCGGGGGAGAACGTGACGAGCCTCGCGGCACCGCATCCCACCCAATTGGGTGGCGCGACCTTATGCCTTTTTGGCGTCGGTTTCGCCACTAGGTTATCTTTCTTTGTCGGCCGGGCCGTTGAATTTACGGCAATGCATGCATGATACTATCACATGGTACTAGTATACTGAAGTGCAGCGCCAAGTAAATTGAATGGCGTGCTGATCTCCAGTGTGTCCTTGTTATGTCTGTCGTTTGGACGGTCGTACGAGCGACTTTCCCATTCTTCCATGCGTTCCAAGTGAGGTGACAGCTGACTGCTCCTTTCTTCGGTATAAACATAAAAAAACACCTCCTCAGCTGTGAGGTCCGGGACTTCGTCGAAGCTAATGTTTACACTCTGCGAGTGAAAACTTCTTACTTCCATCGCAAGTACCACGGAATTCATATGACCTCGTGGAGGCAATGCATACAACACCGGTATGGACTTGTGGATTGTGTAACCGTAATACCAGGTACATCGCTGTAACTATGATAATCAACCTTGGCTTCACTCAATACCCGGCGCTCGTGGGGTGATGCTGTGTGTGCTGTATAATACCAGATACACGTTTCGTAGTGTGCCAGCATTGTTTCTGTTAAACAAAAAAAACTAGTTACTACTCTGTACATACAAAGCTGTGGTACCTGTTTTGGAGCATAAGTGAGCTAACAACCAGATTAACCTTTTTTGGCGTCGAAATGACCAGGTGTTCCCGTTTTTGGCCACCTCCCATAAAAAGCCAGCATCTAACTTGTTCCAGGGTACGGAGTGCACCGTAAACTGCATACTTCGTACATACGTCTCCTTTCTTCACGTGATTTTGAGCAACGGTTCTGCAAGTTTTTTGGCAAGCGCAAGCAATGCTGTTTTGGAGCTGGTAACGGTTGATTTGCGAGGAACGCCTCAGAACAGCATGTTTACGTTTCGTCTATGATTTTCGTCTGCGAGGGTTCCTTTTATTATAACCCTTTTGTTGGCGATTCAGAGGCAAAAAATGACGAACACTGCTTGGTTGGGGGATAATACACCTGGTTGGTACCTGGAGTACAACACAAGGAGTCGTACATACCATGCCACACGGAGTGCAGTCTGATCCTGCTCGCACTTCACACTAGTGTACCTACTGTAGTGTACTATATGTTGTTTGTATGGACGGCTGATAAGACCATTACTACCAAGGTTATCCTTTTTATCATCGCTATAATATCTAGGCACCAAGAGTTTTAAGGGTTCAGTGTAACGTATCATAAGGCGCCAAGCTGTGCGGAGGGAAGATGGCGGGGGAAACCGTCGCGATTTGAGCTCAAAATTGGCCGTGAAAAAACCCTCGCCGCCTGCTTTCCGGCGGAGAAGACGCCAGGGGAAATTATGCGACCAGTCGTACCAAAGCAACCATTTTCTGTCCGTGGTTTTCCGTTTGAGTGTGGAGCCGAAGTTGGGTACCGGTATTCTGTCGCAACAGTAAGTCAACCCCCATAGAATGACAAGCAGGCAACCGAGCCTCATAGACGTCACGCCAATCTCCCGGCCTGCGCCGAGGGCAATGTGGTGCGCACTCTCATGTCGTGAGCTACATGAAGTAATGAAGTAATAATGTATACTCCCAACTATCCGACCATTTGCTACATGAAGTCATGTAAACTCCCAACTATCCGACCATTTGGGTTTCCTTGTTTTATGCAAGGCTTCTTTGCTACGGGGTGCGCATTTTCCAGTGATACAACTTGCTCGTAGAGGGAAAGAGAGCCTTAAGATCTACTTACATACAGTGCAACTCATGGCGAATCATAACTCATCGCCATCGACGGTGCCGACGGCAGCGCCGAAGGCCGTTGGCATTTTATTTAGCACTATTTTGTACGTAAAATGAACCAAAATACCGCCAGCCGACTGCTCAACTAGAGTCAGTTAGTTGGTTGGCTTTGCCAGCCAACTCACAGTCCAAATCATAGTAGTAGTAGTAGTAGTAGTAGTAGTAGTAGTAGTAGTAGTAGTAGTAGTGGCAGTACTATTAATAAAATAGCAGTAGCAGCAGTAGTAGTGTTGGGCCAAAGATGTTCGTTGTTGAGTGTTCAACCATTTTATTATCTCCTGCAGCAGCCCCACAGACTCGGCACTCGCACACACGAGCGAAAAAAACTCGTCAACGCACACGCCTACCGGTACAAGCTCATGCCAATAACAAGCCTGCTTCACGACCCAGCAACTCTGGTTCTACAATCCTTGTTCGTCGGAGCATGTCATCGGATCATCGTACAACTGACCACAATGCGTTACCAGATACTTGGTACGTATTCATACCGCCATTGGATCATCGGCAAACAGGCCACAAACACGCTACTACTAGCCACAAGGCGCTGCTAATAGCGTCTTGCACTACTAATATATCGCGTGTTGCGCTATTTTGATAGGCTCGACGCAACGTCAGCAACCGAACGGGACTCGCTGTTCCGCCCCCTAGAGTACGCGACGAAAATAACAAGAACGAGCAGGGCATGCAAGTTTGCTACGCCGTGGTGGGGTTGCCGGCCATATGATGTGGATGATGTGCACCGACAATTATTGCTCTCGGTCGGCTTAGTAGTCCCCGCCACCCTCGTCCCCTGTGGCAACGAAAAAAACAACACAGCGAAAAAGCAAAAATACGACACACACGGAGAAAAGTAAGCGCGAATTGCACGTGTTTTGAATTGAGAATACCTTTTCTTCAAGGGCTGGCTCGACATTGTAAAAATAACGAATCTGGTGGGCGATAAATACGCTTGCAAGGGTATGTTTCGTCGAGGAATATACTCTGGGATACCCTCGTAACAAACCTGATTATTTTGGTCCTGCTCGGGTAGGTACCCGGGTTTACTCCCCCAGAGTACAAGGGTACCCGAGAGTATGTACCCAACTAAACATACTCGAGGTAGGTACCCGGGCACTCCCATAGTACCAGGGTACCACAGAGTATATACCCAACTAAACATACTCGGGGTAGGTACCCGGGTACTCCCAGAGTATATACCCAACTAAACATACTCGGGGCAGGTACCCGGGTACTCCCAGAGTACCAGGGTACCCCAGAGTATGTAACTAACTAAACATACTCTGGTAGGTACCCAGATACTTTGCCCCAGAGTATATACTTCAGTAAGTACCCTACCATTAATAAACACGCCTTTGACTACGTTGCAGAATAGCATTGGACACTACGTACAAAAAGGCAAATTTGATGATGCTCCAGAGGAAACATGATATACATCGGGGTCCTCTACGCAAACAGGCAAATGGTACATCGTCATGCGACAGCAGCAATATGGTGGCATGGAATGTAACAGGCCGGGACACTGCAAGGGAGTTCGTTTCGGCGGGGAGAGGGGCGCGCGCGATTGCAGAGGCCAAAACAATTACACACCTGCCTCGTCCTGCCAGCTACGTACGCCGTCGAGCGTAATACCACGGGAGACATTACAGAAACAACAGCAACGAAAATATCACGGTCGCCACTCGACAATGTGCAACACATAAACTGTTTCACTCGTGCAATAATGTATCATTTTCCGACTTTCATTTCAAGTAATTTGTCCGAACAACATGGGGAGCAATGTTAAAAGGGTCAAGCCTTGACAATATGTTACGTAAACTGCCCAGGTTTACGTTTTTGGAGGTATGATAAACGCATGCGTATTCCCAAAGCTGAGTGACCGTTTTTTTTTACGCGGTCGACAATTCTTCCAGTAGATTGTAACCAACGAATAACCATACTCCAGGAAAAGCACCAACCCTGTGGCCGAATCCACCCTCCAAATCAAATATCGACAAACGGAAAAGAGCACGGGCCCCATCGATGACCCACAAAAAAAAATCACCACTCTCACCAAAACCACGCACGAAACAGGCGATACACGACAGCATTCAAGCACGCCCCAGAACGACAACCACAAAACAACTCCAGGATATCTATCGCCATCTGAAAAAGCTGGTCACTTTCCCTCCACCCCACGACATCAGCAATGCACAACATCTTCCAACAATAACCCAAGGTGAAGGGAAAGAGGGGAAACGCCTGCATGAATATTAGAAAGCCATAAACCGGCAACACACAACCTCCTCCCTCCTCTACAAAAAATATGGCGCGGGGGGAGAGAAACGCCTGCCTGAAAACTAGAAAACCATAACCAGGGGACAGCGGACGAATCGAGAAACGGACAAGTTCCTTACCGCCGCCGCCGAACATGTCCATCCCCCCGCCCATGTCGACCTCCTCCTCCTCTTCCTCCTCCACCTTCGCCTCGGCCGCTGGTGCCGCCGCTCCCCCCCCGCCGCCGCCACCACCGCCGCCGCCTCCGCCACCTGCAAACCCCGAGACAAACGAGGGCGGGTCCACCAGCCAGCACCAGACATAACGGTCAGCTACTTTCGCCAGCTGTTATTGTAACGAACGCAAGAGGACGACTTGCTGCGGCGACACAACTAGCATCCGTAAAATCGTAAACGAAGACACGACGCATCTACGAATAAAGACGTGTGGAAGTGTTACTGATAGTACCGCACTGTACAAAAACCTATAGCTCACTCTAATCCCAAGTAATTTTGCCTCCCAAACGGGAGTGCAGTCCTAAAGGCGATACATATATAACCTATTTACACCCATCCAACAGAGGGAAGAATAAAATAAAATGTAAATATGGCAGGAGCAACAGCAGTGTCCCAAGTCGGCCGGTCTCTGAACTCTGCATTGATTTGTGGTGTGGCTGCGGGCACCTTACTCGAAACAATAAAAAAAACGTCATCGTAGGACGTACAGGCGGAGGCGGGTCACCACCACCGGACATAACCGTCAGCTCCTTTCACGAGCGGTTAATGAATAAAAAAACAGCAAGTTGCTTGCGGAGACACGACCCATAGCATTCTTGAATCGTAAAACGCAGCATCAGCATTAGCAGCATCAGCAGCAGCAGCAGCAGCAATGGTCGTCCCGAATATGACGCTCTCTGTACTCTGCACGCTTACAGTAGTGCGGCTGCGGGCACCTTACTCTTAACAAAAGTACGAGCAACTTGCAGTGCCGTCGTCTGCATGCAACGCAAAAAAAGGCGACCTCTCTCACTGATCCAACCGAAGCAGCTTTAACCCCCTTAATATTATAATATTTACAACTGCACCCAAGGCAGAGGGAAAAATACCTTTAGTATTAGTGTAATATGAGTTTTGCAGTTGTAAAAAGGCAGGGCTGTTCACGGGTAGGGTCGAACCTGGCGCGTCCGGTCGGCTCGGGTCTGGTCGGTTCAGGGTGACCCGAAACCGTGAGATTTCGGGAATCTCTTAACCAGAACCGCGGGTATGGTAAGGTGATAATGTCATGAGTCGTGAACAGCCCTGATAAAAAGGGCAAATCACGGCCAACGTCTGCTACATATCGGTAGCTAGTTAGGCATCGCTAGAGTTCGATTGGGAGGGGTGTCAGGACGCGAAAAAAGCGACAAACGCAAAAAAAAAAATCGCCCACATAGCTGGGGTAAGAACGAGTTATAAATGTAAATCGTACCGCCACGAACAAAAAAACGACAGCGTTCGACAGCCGGCGCGTGCCTGTATACGCATACACAGGAGTGTGACACACGTCGTATCTCGCTGGAACAATAGAGTAATCGATCACACAGATAAACCACCCACCCACCCACGCCGATCTCGTGAACCAGACCAGACAAAGACAACAAGTAAACTAAACTAAATTATGTACTCACCGCCTGCGCTCATCTTGCAGAACTGCGCGCAGCCGTCGGACTTCTCGAGCATGGACGCGAAGAGGGTGGGGTAGTACGCGGGCACTTCGTTGCCGGTGGCCTTCACCACGGCGGAGATGTTCTCCGCCGTCAGAACGGAACCTGAGAAAAATCAAAACAAAGACAAACAACAACAAACACGCCGGCGGGAGGCAAATGTGTTGGAGGACGGTCACCACATTAAAAATAGTATGTACCTAGAGGTACGACAAGTCAAAAGACGCCTTGACGGGTCAACACCACCACCAGTACTTTAGACCGTAAACCAGCATATTTGGTGGCGGGAGGCAGCAGGGATCGATTGAAGGGTGAACACCGACAAATTGGTATAGTTGTGAGTCGGCACGACGTATGTCACCAACTAGGTATTTGTCGGACTAATAGTTAGTTGTTTCCCGGTGGTGCCGACTATCCGACTTAATGGGTGTCCATACTTGCAGGAAGGGTTGTTGAATGCGGGATACATTCTTGCTTTTTCGGGCGGGGCCCCTCGGCCCGGGAGGGTTGATTTGGCTCGCTTCGCCGGCCGTATTGTGTAAAGCCCGTCAGTTGGCTAACGGCACCTGCCGATTCGTTATTCGTAGTGAAGTCCTGCCGACTCACAGCTCTACAAATTGGAAACGTGTCTATTGGTTGAATAAGAGCGCTCTTATTGGCCGACGACGATGTCTGTTCGTAAGTCTCACATCGGGATGGCCCGGTCGCCGCGCCGTCGGATAATATGCTCTATGTTCGTATCTTCGTTGTATTATAGGACAAAACGGGGGAGAGTGGGCCTCGATACCCAATCTTTCCAGCCCAATAATCCTTCATAACGCCTGCGAAGGTTTATGTAATCCTCTACAACTCGTAACCGTCATCGCTGGTAGATCCAAACGAACACCCTCCCAAGGTCTTCACAGCAGTGACGAGGCCAAAGGGATGCTCACGACAAGCCAGGACCTAACAACAGTTGGTCTGACGCTTAGTGTGGGATTGGTGCAAGCGTTTCACCCTGTAACCTACGTTCTGCAACTGGCGAAACCCCTTCGCCACAAGTCTAGCCAAGGTCTTTAGTATCAGGCTATTATCCTTGTCCGTCTTGCAGGTGAACACCCGCTTCGCACATACAGGTTTCCGCCCTTGCGGTTGGTATCGCGGCGGCTTCGTACGTTCAGGTCCTTTAGACGGTCACAAAACGATGGGTACGTACGAAGCCGCGACACCGCCGCAAGGGCGGAAGCCCGTAATAGGTGCGAAGGGGGTGTTCACTACAGAAGACGGACGAGGATAGTGTTGTACAAAAGACAAAGGCTAAGACTTGTGGTTAAGGGGTTTCGCCAGGTGCCGCATATAGATTACTTTCATTTGATGACAAATGGCCCATGATACACTCAGTAAAACGAGGGAGACAGACAGCTGTACCGTACCATTCGGGCGGAAATATAAGGGCCGTTACAGAGTATACTGGTACCTGGTAAATATTAAGACCAAACGGCCAAACGGCCCTTACATTTCCGGCCAGAGAGGTATACACGTATTGAAGAACAACAACGCGGTTCGCCTACGTAGCCTCAAGGTCTTGCTCGCCAAACAAAACGAAGCACAGGAATAGCACTAACACGAGCATCACCTATCACACCACAACGACACGAGAGGCATCTCACCTCCATCCTCGAGGAGGAGGGCCGCAAGGCTGACGACCATGTCGTTCTTCTGGTTAGCTGGCAGCTCCGCGAGAGACATGATTGGCTTCATTCGCCCATGGGAAGGAAAATGGGACAACACGAAAACACGCACAAATTAAAAGCAGTTTTTAGTATGATATTTATATTGATGCGCAGTAGATGCCGACAGCACAACACACGGGAAATCCGCAATAGAACACAGCGTGGGCAAGAAAACACACCAGCATCGATTTGCCAAAACTCGAGGCTGTTACGATACCCGTATCATCCATCTGCGGCCCTGATTTCTCTGGCTGGCTGCTGGCCATTCCCAAGAGAGGAACCAAAAATCTCAATGGTCTCGCAGCAACCCAGCTGAGCGAGACCCCAGCCCAGCGAACACAGTGACCATGAACAATGGACGCAGACTATGTACACAGCAATATATACAGGAGCACACCGGCTAAAGTAATTTGGGAACTGAGGGAAGGGAAAACCCTGCGTTTGCACCCCCTACGCAACAAAGGTCCAGTTCGTTATGCAATGGTCCTCTCTGCATTTGCGACGCAACGCAGCCATGCAGCCTATCTGACCCTACTCTCGGCAAGGCCAGGCTCAGAATGGTCGACCTTCCGCCCGGCATTTTTATCGCAAACTCGAGGGCGAGCGCCAAGCATCGTCCACCTTATCCGAGAGCAACAAAAGGCAATACATGAAATGTTCTACGTTTGCGCTAGAACACTCGAGCGGGGCTCACCTGAAGAGGAGAGAGAGGAGAGAACACCTGTGGCCACGAGCCACGATGGTCTGAAGGAGTTCAATGCTATTTAGTGGCGTTCCTGTGCTAGCGTCACTGGGAAAAATATCCAAAACTCTGTCTTTTTTGTGTCTACTCTGCTCTCTGCGTGTTGCACCTTACACGTGCTGGGTAGACAGAAGTGGAGTGTGATGGTACTTGAGACGAGACAAGAAGGGCCATGGTTCCGAGCCTCATCTCTCGCTCGAGGTATAACCGAAGATTATCTCCTTACTTCGTGCAGTGACTGGAAAGCAGAAGCCAAAGTGAAACTGCTGTGTACTTCGTACTTCGTACGGCATGATTTTCGTTCGTACGGTCTGCGGTGGACAAGTACGAAAACTATGAAAGAATCGTTACGTGTTACGTACCGGTATCGCATACACCATCAACTAAAATAAAGAGGAACGCCATAACCGCCGTTCCCTCGATATGTACCGGTCGTACCTCTACCGTTCGTCGGTGTTACGAACTACCACTACTCTGCTACTGTAATCATATTGTGTGCTCTACACGATACACGTTCTTACCATGTACCAGGTTCCAGATACACAGCATATAAACGGCACTTATACGTGTACATAACTGCCCCGCGATCTTTCTACGAGTAATAAATAAATGTATCCGCTGAGGGGCAAGATCAGGTAACAACAACATTACAGCAGACGTCGGAGGCACCGCACACAGTCCGTTGTAGGCGAGAAGAGGTGGGGGGAGGGGAGTTTCAAGGTCACCGACTAGCCCGCTCGGTAAAAAACCGAACCGAGCCCACTTAGAATATCACCCGTTAGGACAATATCTGGAGAAAGAAGGACTTCCCCCCCGCACATGTTTACGAAATTTTCCTCTACGAAGATCCCTGGCAGAGAAGCCGGCCGACCGACAGGCTGTGGCATTTGACGTTTTTTAATTTAATCATCACCATTTACTTTTACTTTCCAGCTCGACTCGTAGAAGGTTTTACCCTCAGCGGCATTCCGCACAAGCCGTGGTCACAGGTAGGTAGGTGTCTTCCCTTCTCCCCCTCGGTAGGTATGACAAGCATTAAGTAGTATCAGGTAAGTGGGATTCCCAGCAGCGAAAACAAATGGAAACTCGTATGAAATGAACGACAACCCTCCGGCGATGATCGAAGAATCGACGTACTTCTGCTCCCTGAACAGAGAACCTCTGCCTGACGCGCTTCATCCTCAGCCTACGTACACGCAGACAGAAAATATTGCACACGTCGGACAGATTACGATCTAGATCATGGAACTACATCACTTACATCCTACCCTGCCGTTATGAAATGTTGTGCAGGATCTGTACCGTACAGATCCAGCCCAGGAAATACGTCCTAGATCCTGCAGATTATACGGCTCCCACAACCGGCAGCGTGAGCTAGATCCTACAGATAGATCAGGAATATATCTGCCCTGAAAGATCTATAGATCATGAACTGAGCATCAACGACATGTACGATGTGTGCAATATCTCAATATTGGTATGATACTGGTCAGGTACCTGGTACCAGATATTCCACAAACGTCAAGCAGAGACGATCAAACCTCGAGCAGAGGGCGATGAAACCGCTGCAGTCCAGCCGTCGACGCCACGTTTAAGGATAAAAAATCCCCTCAGGTTTTATCGGGTCCTAGTCTAACAGACTGAAAATGCGCGACTGGTTTTAAGCGTGTTGGTCAACCCCACTGCACCCAGTAGTCCCTTGAGGACATGAGAGATACGGCAGCGGTGCTACCATCACTACATCCAATGGGCAGCTCCTGGTCCATGACAAAAAATAGGGGGGTCGACAATGAATAGCGCCATCAGCTCTCCTGCAGTTACCAAAAAAACTGCTAACAAACAAGCGAAAAAAACGCCTTCTATCAGTGCATACCCCGAATACAGAAAACAAAACGCCTCGGCTCAATATCAAAACACTGATCTCACAAAATATTATCGTAATTACACGAGAATCCGGCCGAAAATCTCCCACCAACGATCTACAACGATATACGATGTGCTCACCCCGTCCCGCTACAAAAATCCAACGGAAAAATAAAGCTTCCCGGGAAGACAAAATGGATGCTGCAATAACATCTTAAACAATGAATCGCTATCAGTTATGATGCAGCGAACTTCGGGAAAACAGCAAAAACAAAGAAGCGAGAGAGAGCTTGCCTTGCTTTCAGCACGGGAGGGGTAACGTTTACGCAGGGGACACCACGTTGCCAGGACAAAAGCATAACACATCCTATCAGGCGAGCAGCGGTGACGTATTTCGCCCTATCGGCAGCAACAGCAGCAGCAGCAGCAGCAGCAGCTCAGCGACACAACCAATCACGGCACAAAAATGACCAGGACCTGTCAACCAAAAAACAAAAATCAACTGCTTGCAACCCTCCTTGCACCCACCTCGCAACGCAAGAGGGGTAATCTGCTCGGGGGGGGCAGGCAAAAGCGTGCGCTTGGCCGCAACAACATAGCCCGCATAGTACAGCACATGCATACGCATTGTGCCAATAGCAGAGCAAATTAATCACGGCACAAAACTGACCAAGACCTTTAGCCGACGCGCAAGAAAAACCTGCTTGCACCCCTCTGTGAACCCCCCCCTCGCAACGCTACCGGGAAAATCTGAGCGAGGGGTGTGGGGGGGGGCAAAAGCGTACACTTGCCGCAACAAAACAGCTCTAATAGTAGAGCACATGCACACACATTATGCTAACTGTAGAGCAAGCGCATATGCTTTACGCATTGCTCTTGTCTTAGCTCTTGCTATTAATAGCCCTTCCCTGTGGTCTGTCCCAATAACAAAACGTGCAAATAGTAGAGCAAGTGCGCATATTTAACGCATTACTCTTAGCCTAGCTCTTGTTAGCTCTTGTTAGCTCTTCCCTGTGGTCCGTCCGACGAAAAAAACATCGCCTGACCGTGTGCAGGACAACTTTACGCAGACAGCGAGCTGCGTTCCACCTTCGGGAAAACTACCCGCCGCCACGCAAGCCCCGGTCGGAGAAATGGTGGCCACATGCCACCGACTAAAGGTGGCCACATGCCACCGGCTCATGGTGGCCACATGAAACCGGTCCAAACAATTGCTATCATCGGCGGGACAGCACGGCTCCTAGCAAGAGGCCAATACCGGCGACCGCTGCCCCCCCCGCTGCCACGGCCATGACATTATCATCTGGCGATCACGATAACAAAATACAGAGGGCGATAGGTTGGGAAGGGGTGAATTCGGCGATTAGTCTCTCCCCGATCTCTTCCATGCGGAAGGTTCCGTTGGGAAAATTCCTAGGGTGTGGTTGTTAGGGTATGTACTCTGGATATACCCGGGTATTTACCAGGGGTACCCGGGTATACCCCATAAAACGAGGTCTGGTACCCGGGTACCCGAGAGTATATACTGAGTATATCCCACTAAACACACCCTTGGAAAGTTCCGTTGGGACGGGTGCAGGTGGCAATCAGTCTCTCCCGGATCTCTGTCATTGGCAAAGTTCCATTGAGAAATTTCCGTTGGGAAGGTCCAGGAATTGCAAGGTTGCCACATAAGTAGTCCCGCCAAAAAATCAAGGGCAAGGGTCGGGCGCCAAAAGAATGAGCTTCTGCAGGTCCCACAACAAGCGTATAGGAGACAGAGAGAGTCGGCTGCTTGCTGCTTGCACTTCGCACATCCCTGAGCTGTGTCGGGGCATGCGCCAGCGGCGGTCATCTTCGCCTACTATTGAGGAGGAGGGCAGCCACGATGCCAATGCCGCTCATCATAATGCCTCCAGCCACCACCGTCAAGACGTCCTGCGACGCTGCTCGACAGGCGACACCACCAACAAGAACAACACAAGGGTGGCAACAATGCGGCTCGGTCGCGCTATCAAACAATCGGGATACAAACGATTACCAGGTGTGCGCGCGCAAGAAAACAACAGCCAAAACACACCGGTATACCTATTAATAGTATAGCCGAACTAATTCCATCCACGGAAATAATGGGATTCTTCACGGGTCAGGAGGTTTTCGAAATCTCACGGGTCCGGTTCACGGGTCGGGTCCGGTCGGGTCGGATCGGGTCGGATCGGGTCGGATCGAGTCGGGTCGGGTCGGGTCGGGTGAGGAGGTTTTTTAAATCTCACGGATCGGGTCGGGTCACCCTGACCCGACAGGCGAGGTTTTCCCCGACCCGTGAACAACGCTGGACAATAGTACCTAACAATAGCGCTGCTCAAAGGACGGGCACGCCCGGCTTTCGACTCTCGAGTTAATTCTTCAACTAAGCGACGCAAAACAAACACATCACGCCATGAAGCCAACCGCAACAAAAACCAAACTACCACGCGCGCGCAAAAACCAAAATTCACGCAAGGGCGAGGACAAAACGTCTAGCAAAGGTCGGGTCGGGTCGGGTCGGGTCGGGTCGGGACACGTGAGACTTAGAAAACCTTCTGACCCCACCCGCGGGTTGGGCAATAATCCGCAAAGGGCCCTTAGTCAATTACACAGTTCGGGAGGAACGCGGCACATTGAACAAGACCCTTCATTGAAGAAGACCCTATTTGAACAAGACCCTTCATTGAACAAGACCCTTCAGAGTGGATAAAGCGAATGCCGCCGCCGGTATCGCTATTGCAGCACTCACTTCTGCGTGCGGCGGCTTCCATGACTGCCTTGTGAAGGGTCTGTGCCGAGGGCATGTCAGGGTCCATCCTCAGCACGACCTCCACCATGTCGCGACAGTCCTGGAACTTCCCCATCCTGGCAGCAATCGAGCAAAAATCGAGCAGCAATCGATCGTCATCGTCCAGCGCAACCGGTAAATAAGGCAAAAGATGGCATTGACCAATCAGCGAGACAGAATAACCCGTGTCAAGGCGTTCTCGACCTATATATACGATATACGGTGGGTGCAACTGTAGCCTACACACATAGCTCTATGTATATCACTATAAAACCTACACCCCCCGTATATAACACGCGCGATCGAAGTATCACACCAAGCTATATAGCAAATAAGACTTTTCAGGATTTTTTCCATCTCACAGCCAGGGGCCAGGGGTATGCGACAAAAATACAAAACGACACCACACTCCTAGGAAGCTCAGAATTGAAAACAAACCGGAGCGCCGTGATCACAGGACGAAATAAGCGAAAACCATTTTTTTTACGTTTTTTGTCCCGTTTTTCACTTGGTTTTAGAGACCCATCCTATTTTGTGCAAAATATACCAGCTGAAATGTACATACCAGTACCAGGTATTTATATATGTCGACTGCCGTCAACATATTACGTACGTACTGCGTCTGTGGATAACGTGGGTGCCCAGCCCAGGCACTGAGATAATCTCACAGCACAGGTCGTGACATCGTGACGATAACCTAGCATCAGAGCTACAGCCGTGCAACATTGCCTCAAAACAGCACATCTTTTGCCGGATACCGCTCTCTGTGCGCGCTCAGGGGGGGGGGGGTGACGGAGACGGGGCTTTTTTTGGCGACACACCGCCGCCGACCCCGACTCGCGCCTCCTCGGCGAGCCACTTTCGCTGGGACCTCTTCCTGTCGTCTACCGTATATGACTGGTACGATGGTGTGTAAGGACCCTCGGACGAATTTCAGAGCCGATTTCCTCGAAAACCAGCCTTAACCCCTTTAGAGCCGGACACGGTTTTTGGGGACAACAATGCTTGGAAATAGGGTGAGATCATTTTTCCGGTGGTAAAAGGGTTAAGCCTTAACCCCTTTAGAGCCGGAAACGGTTTTTGGGGACAAACACTGCTTGGAAATAGTGTGGGATACTTTTTTGGGGTAGTAAAAGGGTTAAGCCTTAAGGGGGGCACAAACAACGAAAATGGCGGCTTTCGGAAGATCTCGTCGAGATCTTTCCAGACACGCGTTGCTCTGCGTTTAAACTCTACCGGTCGTCGAGAAGAAATTTGCTTTGGAAAATAGTCCGAGGCACACGCGTGTCACACACCGTCGTGCCAGTCGTATACGGTATTATTTGGCAGTACACGGTGAACCAAACATGGTTACAGCAGTAGTAAAAATATGTGCATACCGTATCTATAGGTGTCGGAGTCCACCGTGGGTTTTGATTATTATCGTCCCCCGTCATAGTCACGGCAGGCGACCGACCGCAGGCGATCGACCGGGTGTGTGTGTTTTCACGGCCAAACATGACGGCAATAAGTGTTGTGTTTCGCCCAAAAATAGATGACCCCGGGGGGCGTACCGCTGTTTCAACCCCGCCCTTCGAGCAACCGACCCTCTCCCGGTGTGTGTTCTTCACATTAAACCGTTCGTTGACTCGTCGGCATCCAGCACACCCAGTGTCCGTGCTGGTTGTTCACCCTAGAGAGAGATACACGCTCTGAGCTCACAAACTACGACGCAGAGACAATGCATCTTATTGCATTAGACAACGCAATGCCATGCCATCGTACTGGGTACGACAGGGACAACATACATACGCCAGCAACCGAAATAATGGATCTATTCAGTAAACCCCTTTAGAGAATTGCACCGGCGTTTCTCTGGGACAAAACACTTGAAACTGGTGTGGGATCATTTTCGCGGTGTGAAAACGGTTACACCTCGAAAAGCAGTTACTGCAATAGCCAGAACCAACCATGGTTTTTAACAGCAACAAAAGGGGAATTTCTAGGTTTTTGTGTCCATCGTAAGTTTTGATTATATGGTGTTCCCACGTAAATAGTAATCGTCTTGCCTCTCGCCTACGAACTGTCTAGGAGGAAACGCGGCTGGGTTCCATTGCAGTGCGTGATGCAATCCACTCACTCACCTGTACATGGCGAGGGCCATGCTTTAGTAGCACTCCTCCACGTGGTAGCTGCAGTCCGCAAGACCTACAGTAGTGGGCCACCGAGCAAGAAACAGCCCAGCAAGAAACGGAGGCTCGATTTTTATGTATGGTATGATGTGGTATGGTATGGTATGGTATGGTATGGTATGATATGGCATGGTATTGTATGGTATGGTATGCTATGCTATGGTATAGCATGGCATGGTATGGGCCAACGAGTAAGAAGTAAATCAGTAAGAAACGGAGACTCACTATTTATGTACGGCATGGTATGGTATGATATGGTGTGGTATGTACCCACGAGCAAGAAACAGCCCAGTACGAAACAGAGACTTAGTGGTTTTAGGACGATTTATTATAAGACATCATGATTAAGAACTTGTGCGTAGCGGCGTGTGTAACACTAAATCCCACCCGGTATACTTCGTAGAATAGTCTATGCTCAGGTTAGGGGTTTCTTGTTGGCGGGTCCATACCCGTACATACAGCACATACAGCACATACAGCATATACAGCACATACACCACAGACTGCACACGGCAATGGGCGGTGGATGTCACGGCGCGCGAACTGAACCATGCAGTACATCGACGGGACAGGTTCCCCGGTACCAGCGATAGTCTCAAGCACTAACAGCAGGCAGCCAAAGCCGCCGCGGGGAACTCGAAGTGTCAAACGCCGCCAACAATCGCTCAGCACACCGTCGGTGATCGGCGATACCTTTTCCGCCCGTGCTCTGCGCACTTCACTTTTTAGTCTCGCAAGTGGGGAAGGGCCACGCGACCCGCCAAGGTTAAACACAGTACTGCTGCCGCTGTGTTGCCGGATGTTTCCCCCCCAAATTCTACGTGTAAAAAAATACCATTCCCGTCTGTAGTCTAGACTGTACATATCATAGATGCGTTGTATTGTTTCGTTTTTCGTTTTTTCGACCGGATGAGGGCAGGCGTGAAATGCAGCACGAAACACGTACCAGGTATACAGCAGTAGTGGGGTGCCCAAATATAAGACCGTCCATAACAAGAGAAAGCGGGCTTAAGAGCGGTCAAATCGGCTCGTCGCTTGTCGCGCCTTGTGATGCCAGTACTGAAACCTATATAATCGTTGCCTACACTAAAACCCATTTAATATCCCAATCTGATAGAAGAGCGGTAACACTGGCCTGCATGATACAGACTCTTAAACCGGGTACCCCACTCCTGTATACGTAAACACGCACCTTGCAAGAGAGACAGACCCTCCCGGTTCTTGTCGTTCGATCGGGTTTTGATGAGAGTGAGGGCGTACTGGTACTTCACGTCCAAGTTGGGCTCGTCCTTCGCCATCTCGGTAGCCCACATGCCCCGCAGTTTCTGCAGGCAGCAGAAGGACAGCAGAAGGATCCAGCGGCAACCGTCAACCGTAAAGCAGCCCCCGTCAAGGTGGCCAAGAGGAATACATACTCCTACCGCGTGTGGGGCTAAACACTACCAGGTACCTACACAATCCAAAACAACATGCGCGTGGGGGCGATGGCAGGCATTCATCGAAGCGAAATATTTCTGCAAACAGTGTCTCGCGCCTGCTAAATACTCCCATACGCAAAGGAAGTCAGCACTACACTGCTATGATACTCGTACTGAAGTATGATATCATACGTACTACCGAAACTGTATCATACCATGTGCGCTGGTGCTCTGGGGCTATTTGTAGTTCACGGAGTTCACTTCTGACGGTGCCTGCTCCTATTCGTACTGCTCTTACAGCACAGCAGTAATACCTGGTACAGCAGTAGACTACGAGTACGACTACTGCTGCAGTTTTAGATTTATTCACTGGCCGTGCTTGTCAGCTTTAGACTTCTGTTACCCTTGGGTTTAACAGGTTAACCCCTACGCTACTGCAAAAATGACCCCCCACACTAAATCCAAGTAGTTTGTCGCCCAAAACGCGGGAGCGCCGTCTATGCTGTCGTGTCATCGGTACCGGCTGGGTTGCAGCCGGGTACTAAGCCTTGCCATATCGTACGACATGCACGCTGGTATGATATGTTCGCTGAGTGAATACCTGGGTATACCAGGTACCAGGGTATATACCAGGTGCTGTACTCGTATACTCGAGGTGGCTTCCGAAGAAGTCGTCACCCCATCCGTGACCAGGATGTCGACTATCCTATCCTACCATCATAGGGCAGCAGTGCTTCGTACCTCGTCAAATACTTATTACGGGGGACCACAGTTAATAGGACCTACTGTAGACACAATAGGACCTACTGTAGACACCAAAACCTATATATT